>JAGFPH010012547.1:11372-23397 GCA_018207615.1 Philaenus spumarius | reverse complement strand
AATAACTAAAACTTGAAAATATTGAATTGCCTAACCTCAAAATCAAAGAATTGTAATTTCGATATTAAATTGTTGTTACAGACATTAATTTTATTATTAGCTTTCAATTGAAATAAATTAGTTAATTAGGAAAGTTGCAATTGCTTCGTTTACGGTATTTAAAAAAAAATCAGATGGAAATAAATGCATTGTAAAAATTAGAAAGTGTAACTTTGAAAATATTTAATTTGTAAAATTATTAGGCTAATTGATAAAAAAAACCTAACTAACGACAAGATAATAATTTTGCATTTTGATTTAGGCCTATTCGTTGTTTTATTTTTCGTTTTGTTTTACTTTGAATTTTTAGTTTGTAATTAACGTCTGTACTCAACTATGCACATAGGCTAGTAAAAAATGTAGGCTAAATTATAATTTTTTAAAGGTGTTTCATTTTAAACGACTTATCTGCTTTCTAACTACTTTTTAACATTTAAAAAGTTGTTTACGAGGCCTTTGTGAAATAAAACAAAAGGTTTTATAAATATTTTGAAAATAAATCACATTATACTTTATGGCAGATAACATTACTTTTAGGCAAACATGGCGACCGCTTTCATGTGGCCACACTGTCTCTATCTAGTCACTGTACTCGTACCCTACCTACAATTAATTATGAAGTCACAATGAATTTGTTTAATAATTTTAATATGTTTGTGAGAAAGTATGTGCCAGTTTCTGGTACAGTTTTTAGCGAATTTCCATAGGAAAAATGAGCTATTCCTGCAGTGGCCCTTATGGTAAGACCCAAGGTCGTGAGTAGCAAATGAGCACTGATCATGGTCCCCAGAACACGTTTCGGGGTGTCATTAAAAATCATATATATAAATCTAGCGGCCGCATTTTAAGTCCGATTTAGTTCAAATTTGGTACACATGTTGGTTGTCCACGTCGCTCGGAAGAGTTCGTTAGCCAACAAAATCCAACAACCGGAAGTACGTTTTTTGACCGGAAGTAACTATTTTTTGAGATTTTTCCTACAAGAATGATTTTTTTTAGATTTTTTTCTACAAATATAAATGTAGGGTATTATTCTGCACATTTTGTTTTTTTTTTTGCTTACTTGGTTCCCCCAAAATCGATCAAAAAGTAAAATACCATAAAAGTACCCGGTTCAAAGCCATATGGTGGTTTTTACCGTGGGTTTGGCGTGCGAAGCACGCAATACATTGTGTATTGAAGATACTCCCAATACGGAGGTTGGCGTGGGAAGCACGCATTGTGTTTTGTATTGAAGATACTCCCAATATGCGGAGTGGAGTGCGAAGCATTTTGCAGCTATTCATCACCGTCGTGAATAGACCTATTTCCCAAATTGTTGGTTGAAACCCTAAAACATAGGCCTATAAACTTAATTTTGTAAATTTGCTCAACTAACGTCAGCGGTTCAGCTGCGTGGTCGAATTATTTAGTTCTATATTTGTCAGTGGCGTCTGTAACAAGGAGGGAAAATGTCTATTTAGAAAGTGTGTTGTGTATCTCTGTGTGTGTTAATCGTGGTATATATTTTAACTATTTATTTACTCTAGCAGAAAATACATGGATTACAATCTATACTAATATTATATAGGTAAAATTTGTTTGTATGTATCTCTGAAACTACTGAACCGATTGAAAAAATAGTTTTACTAATAAAAAACTACACTATCCCTCAGTAACATAGGCTATAATTCATTTTCATAAAAACTTTTTTATTTCAATATTTTGTAAATTTAGTCGGAAAAAATTCTCAGCTTAGGCCTAGAATGATGAACCAACACATGTATTCACATTTATTACCATGGCAACCAATTGAATAAAATGACAGATAAAACAGCTGTTTACCCTAATTTCCATTAACAGCTGATTTCAAACTTTGAAGCAAATATTTGTATTTCTAACTATTAGGCTTGGTTTTAATTAAAGTGTAGACCTGAGCCTTGCTGGTTCTTTTAACCTTTATTATAACTGCTGTTATAAAATATACGAAATAATTTGGTTTGAACATTTAACATTATTTACCATTCTAGTTTTGGGGTTGTTATTAATCCTACACCTTTATTATAAAGAAAACAAAACATTATTATGGTATGGAAAATTCCAAATGGGTTGGCGTGCGGAGCACGCAGGAATTTCACCTAGTTGTGAAATATGTTTGTGTTGATCCCAGAAACATATCCACAAAAGGAAACACAAGAGTTTGGGGAGACCCTGTATAGAAATTGACATACTTTTATCTAGAGTATTGTAAAACGACAACATTTCAACTAATAATAACTCTAACCGTGGGCGAGATTACATCATCAAGACATTTCTTGTCGAAGAACAAAAACATAATGCTGGGTTAAACTTACCAGGAGGTATGTTCTTGTTGTAATCCGCCTGGAGCCTGTAGAGATCTTTGCACTGTACCGCACATAACACACTGCAACAATAAAAACATCTGTTAATGGCAATGCCATTTAGATAGAATATCGTGTGACAAGTTTAAAGATGATAATTTTATTGTTGTAGGCTTAGTAAAATAAAGTATTTTACTGGATGGCCGGAAAGTATGGAAACATTTTAATTACAGCTAAATAGGTTACATAGGGTATATAACCACATTAAATATATTTGATTACTGTGCCAAAGAAACTATTCTGGGAAGTATTTGAAATTTTTGTCCGCCATATTGGATTCGACTTTTTAGCGAATTTCCATAGGAAAAATGAGCTATTGCAGTGGCCCTTATGGTGAGACCCAAGGTCGGGAGTAGCAAATGAGCACCGATCATGGTCCCCAGAACACGTTTTGGGGTGTCAAAAAATTCATATATATGTGTTCGCACTCTAGCGGCCGCATTTTAAGTCCGATTTGGTCAAAATTTGGTACACGTGTTGGTTGTCTATGTGGCTCGGACGAGTTCGTTAGTCAAAAAAATCCAACAACCGGAAGTACGTTTTTTGACAGGAAGTAACTATTTTTTGAGATTTTTACTACGAGAATGAAATTGTTTTAGAGTTTTTTCTAACAATATGAATGTAGGACGTTATTCTGCGCATTTTGTTTTTTTACACGACCTTATAGCTCGCTTGGTTCCCCCAAAATCGACAAAAACGTAAAATACCATAAAAGTACCCAGTTCAAAGCCAAGTGATGCAAACTCGCGAGGCCACTAGGAGGAAACAAATTCTACTAATATATTGCGTACACACAGACAGCTGTTCAACGCCTTCGTGAGTAGACCTATTTCCCAAATTGTTGGTTGAAATCCTAAAACATAGGCATATAAACTTAATTTTGGAAATTTGCTCAACTCACGTCAGCGGTCCAGCTGCGTGGTCGATTTATTTTTATTAGCTACATACCCATATGGCACATCATTTCGTTGTGAAAACCCGTTTAACGATATCTTCAACCGTTGTTTACATTTTAATGTTTAAAATTTCAAGATCAAGGAAAAAACGGCTACACCGACCTCTGTCTACATTTATTATTAGCGATTGCAAAACATAAACTACCTATCGTTTAACATTGTAATTCTAATGCTAAAAACATACTGCAAACCATTTAATGATATTTCGTCTTGTTAGTAAATTAATCGATCATTTTCTTGGTGAATTTTGACAACGAAATTTTAATAACATGTATTTTGTATGAATCATTCGCAAAGAAAATGATCGATTAATTGACTAACAAGATGAGATATTATTAAATGGTTTGCAGTATCGTTTTTAGCATAAGAATAACAATGTTAAACGATATGTAATTTATGTTTTGAAATCGCTAATCTATCTATATATATAATCCAACGAAATCTCAAAAACCAAAATATTAACATAACAGCCGATTTCACCCATCATCTGTAATACGCAAACAAAACCTAGCGTAGATTATACTTTGGGGCTATGTTTACAATTTCAATCAATAATATAGACAACAATATTAATAACTTCTAAATCATTTGATCTATCAATATGAAATAAAAGGCGATTAAAAGATAATATTTTAATCTTTCTTTAAATATGTATAATAATATACATAAACACAAAATCTTAACAAATATTCCTACAGTTTTATAGTCCTTATAATTGTACACATTTACCGAGTTAAAAATCCCCGTCTGCATAGTTAGGTAGGCCTAGATGAAGTGTGTTGTTTTTTGTATAAATGATGTGTTTCTGATGTGTACGGTATCTAATTAATCACGTGATGTGTGATTTTTCACGGGGATTTACTAGTATACGAAATAATTTGATTTGAACATTTAACATTATTTACCATCTTAGCTTTGGGGTTATTATTAATCCTACACCATTATTATAAAGAAAACATAACATGACTATGTGTATAGAACGTTCTAAAAGGGTTGGCTTGCGGAGCACTCAGGAGTTTCCCCTAGCAGTAATGTGAAGTTAATTTGATGGAACTGCATGTAAATTTTAAAGCGACAATTTGTTTATTCAGGTTGTTGTATACGTCGCCTAGTTTGTTATTCAACTACTATGTTAAACTGGCCTGGGGCTGTGTGTACAAGGTCACGAACATGTTTTCTTTACTCCTGGAAAATCTGGTGCTTATAATATACTTAGCGGTTCACGAAAACATGTCCACCCTTTGTGAGCTCATTAGACACGTAATATAAACAAAAAATCATACATATATATAAGATGTTGGGTTAAAATTTGATAAAAACATCAATACATGTTAAAGCCAAATCCACTGACTCACTGATCACGATTTCTCAAAAACTACTTAACGGATTGGAACGAAATTAGGTATGTAGCTTCCTCTAGGGCCATAGGGACTCACTAAGAAAGGTTTTAAAAAAATTCGAAATTTTAGGGGGGTTTTGGGGGGTCAAAGTTACTAAATCACGATTTCCCTAAAACTACTGAACGGATTGGAACAAAATTTGGTATGTATCTTCCTTTAGGGCCGTAAGTGCTCTCTAAGAAAGGTTCGAAAAATTCGAAATCTTAGGGGGGTTTGTGGAGGGTCAAAGTTACTAAATCACGATTTCTCTAAAACTATTGAACGGATTGGAATGCAATTTGGTATGCAGCTTCCTCTAGAGCCGTAAGTGATCTCTAAGAAAGGTTTTCAAAAAATTCGAAATTTTAGGGGGGTTTAGGGTGTCAAATTTACTAAATCATGATCTCTAAAAAACTACCAAACAGATTCGAATGCAATTTGGTATGTATCTTCCTCTAGGGCCATAGGTGCTTGCTAAGAAAGGATTTAAAAAAAAAATCGAAATTTTAGGGGGTTCTCGGGGGGTCAAAGTTACTAAATCATGATTTCTCTAAAACTAACGAACGGATTGAAATGAAATTTGGTATGTAGCTTCCTCTAGGGCCGTAGGTGCTCGATAAGAAAAGGTTTAGAAAAATTCAAAATTTTAGGGGAGTTTGGGGGGTCAAAGTTACTAAAAATAACCACCGGATGCATTGGAATGAAATTTAGTATGTAACTTCCTCTAGGGCCCTAGGTGCTCGCTAAGAAAAGGTATTAAAAAAAATCGAAATTTTAGGGGAGGTTTGGGGGAGTCGAAGTTGTTAAAAATCCACATAAGAAATACATAGTGTAATATATTTATTGATATAATATATTTTTTGTTAATATACATTTAACTTTGATTTGTCTATCCGTGCAAACTACTAGAGGACCCCACTGCGTATTGAAATCATGCGATAATTTTGGTGTGTCTGTCAGCATATATGCACTCACAGACGTCGTAGAAAACTTTTGGTGGTGCCAAAATCTTCATAATTTTATTGCGGAGAGTTGAAAAGCTTTTGAGCTTTCTAGCGTGAGTCGGGATCACGTTTTTGGGTCAACATTGTGAAAATATTGAGTAAAAATTTTGAATATACAGTGTGGGTTAAGGTTTTATATGTTTTTGGGTACGGGATAACCGATTTTGACAGTTAAAAGTCGAAGCGCGTCGGAGTCACGTTGTGAGTCAACATTTTGAAAATACAGTGTGGGGTATCGTTTTGTAAGTTTTTGTGAGTGGGAAACCCGATTTTCACAGTTAGAGTCGTAGCTAGTCGGGTTCACGTTCTCGGAGACAATATTTTTTTAAAGTTTGGGATAACGTTTTAGATATCCGGAAAAACCGATTTTGTGAGGTTAAAAGTCTAGCGCGTTGGGGGTCATGTTTTTCAGTCAAAATTTAAAAAAAATATTTGGTAAACATTTTAAAAATACAGTGTGGGGTATCGTTTTATTTGTTTTTGGGTACGGGAAAACCTATTTGACTGTTAAAAGTCGTACCTCGTCGGTTTCACGTTTTTGGGTAAAACTTTTGAAAGTACATTGTGGGTTATCATTTTATTTTTTTCGGTAGGGGGAAACCGATTTTGACAGTTAAAAAGTCGAAGCGGGTCTAGATCACGTTGTGGGTCAACATTTTGAAAATACATTGTGGGGTATCGTTCCGTATGTTTTTGTGTACGTGAAATCCGATTTTGACAGTTAAAGAGTCGTAGCGCGTGGGGTCACGTTTTTGGGTCAAAATTGTGAAAATATCGGGTAAAACTTTTGAAAATACTGTGTGGAGTATCATTTCATACGTTTTTGGGCACGGGGAAACCTATTTTGACAGTTAAAGAGTCGAAGCGCGTGGGTTCACGTTTTTGGGTCGAAATTGTGAAAATATCGGGTAAAACTTTTGAAAATACTGTGTGGAGTATCATTTCATACGTTTTTGGGTACGGGGAAACCGATTTTGACAGTTAAAAACTCGAAGCGGGTCGGGATCACGTTTTGGATCAAATTTTGAAAATACAGTGTGGGGGTATCGTTTTGTATGTTTTTGTGTAAGGGATATCCAATTTTGATAGTTATTTAGAGATTAACCCAAACTATGACGTAATTAAAGTTGACCTCTTTACATTCTCGACACCAGGTAGCTCTGTGATAATCATTTAAACCAAACTACCCCCGTAGTGTAAACTACACAATGCTTTGACGCAACATATTGACGGAATACTTCCAGTAGGCCTGATATATTCTGGATAACGATTGTATCGTTCGACCCGCGTGAGTCATTTGTTTCATACATTCATGAATAACAATCCAGTCAGAAAATATACGTCGGGTCAAATTTTCTTTCATGGAGATCAAAATAAAATGGAAACGATTTAACCTTTGTTCTGTATGATGCTGGGGCGATGTTGGCATTATAATGTACGTTAATTTATTCATAGATTTTGTAAAGTATGTTTAAAATAATTGACCATTATAAATCTAACGGTTATTAGCGAATTTCCATAGGAAAAATGAGCTGTTGCAGTGGCCCGGCCCTTATGGTGAGACCCAAGGTCGGGAGTAGCAAATGAGCACCGACATGGTCTCCAGAATACGTTTTGGGGTGTCATTAAAATTCATATATATATATATATGTATATATGTGTTCGCACTATAGCGGCCGCATTTTAAGTCCGATTTGGTTCAAATTTGATACATATTGATTTAAATAAAAACCCCGAACCACGAAACAAGGAACAAAAACAATAACTAAACAACTAAATTGTAAGTTATGTTTAATACTTTACCCTTATATACATTTCGATGACATGGTCATCATCCTCAGAGGGTTTTAACACTACTAAAGTTACAGACAATATTACAGGGCTATATATACCCGCCCTCCCCCCACTCCTTTCCATACCGGTTAATCCAAGACCGACCTGGTGGGGGAACGGGAGGAGCCACATTAAATCTCCTACAAGTATTTATTATTAACAATAAAAACCAATTTAACAATAAATTATAAAACTATTAAATAAAAAAAATAACAAACTGGTCTACTAAAACTATAAACAGTCAAACAGTAATAAAAATAAAATAAAAAAACTGAAAGCCCTAATGAAATAAATAACAAACAAAAGAAATTAAATACTTAATAAAATAAAATAATATAACCTATAAAATCCAATATTAACAAATACAGATCAACAAAATATAAATAATATAGGCCTATGATTTAAAAAAATACAAATAACTGAAAGTTAAAAAATTAAATTAAAGTTAAGAAATATTACCAATAATAAATACAGTACTATCTATTGCTAAAAGTTCCTATCCAGTCCTAAGTAAAGAAAACAATGACGCGTTGGGAATATGCCCTTTATCTGCATTTAATAACATATCATTGTCAGCCTGAAAATGGAAATATCCAATGTTAGGTTAAAAAAAGAAGCGACTTCAAATAAGTTATTGAACAGCTTGGAAAGCATTTCCATTTTTCAGGTTGTCTATACAATATCTAAAGAACACTTTGACCAACTGATAAACTATGCGCTTTTTTTATTGTTTGACTACCTAACCAAAGTGAAAGTTCTTTAGAAGAATCAGCAAGGCTCAGGTCTACACTTTAATAAAAACCTAACCTAAAAATTAGAAATTCAAATTCAAAGTTTGAAATCAGCTGCCAGTGGAAATATTGGAGGCAAATAGCTGTTGTGTCTGTTAGTATATTCAATTGGTTGCTATGGTAACACACGTGTTGGCTCCTCAGTCTAGGCCTAACCTAAGATTTTCCCGACTAAATATACAAATATTGAAGTAAAACATTTTTTATCAAAATGAATTATAGCCTACGTTACTCAGGCATAATGAAACTATTTTTCCTATCGGTTCAGTAGTTCCAGAGATTACCCCCTACATACAGACAAATAAATTTTACCTCTTTTATAATGTTAGTATAGATAAACTTTTAAGTGGCAAAATATTCAACGTTTTAAAAAGGAGTGATGAGTTATCGTTTTTTTTATTTTTTTTGAAACAGTTAGTATGCAATTGTTTTGCAGATGGGAGTCCTCTAAGTTTGAGCTCACCATCACGTCTTAAAATATTTCCGTCGCACATTTTATTCTAGCATGTAAAAATTCGAACGTATTTCATCATTTAATTTTGTATGTAATTTATTTGTTTTTTTCTGTTTCCACCTTGAGTCAACAGACAAACCTAAATCTATATATATATATATATATAAAAGCGAAATACCACTCACTCACTCACTCATTCACTGACTTACTCATCACGATTTCTCAAAAACTACCAAACGGATTGAAATGAAATTTGGTATGTAGCTTCCTCTAGGGCCATAGGTGCTCACTAAGAAAGGGTTTGAAAAAATTCGAAACTTTGGGGGGGGTTTAGGGGGATCAAAGTTATTAAATCACGATTTCTTCAAAACTACCGAACGGATTGGAATGAAATTTGGTATGTAGCTTCCTCTAGGGCCATAGGTGCTCATAGGGTATGAAAAATTTCGAAATTTTAGGAGGGGTTTGGGGGATCAAAGTTACTAAAATCATAATTTCAGATCTTTTATTATTATGACAATAGTGCTATTATTATTTAAGATCTATATATATATATAAAAGCCAAATACCACTCACTGACTGAACACTTAAAAAGAATACAATTACGTTAAAAAGACTGAAAATACCAACCACCACGGGCAACGCCATACGGGTCAGCTAGTATTTCATATAATCGACTCGGTACCATAGAAAGGTGAGTGCATTTATATAAGTTACAATTTGTACTGCGACATCTTAAGGGTTCAGCAAAGAAAGAGCTTCAACTAATATTGAAAAAAGTTAATGTGTGCGGTCGTGGGACCCCCGTCAGGAACGAAGTTCATCACGCCTTTTCTTCAATTCTTTTACCAGCCTTAACGGCAACATACACACATAATTTTAATCTTTCAATTACCGTTTATTATTAGGTTTGTTTTTTATACAAATATTTACTGTTTCCATACGTTTAATGTTATTATAATAAAGGTGTAGAATTAATTATAACATCAAAGCTAAGACTGTAAACACTGAAAATGTCCATTCATTGTAGAACGGATCGTCTCTTAATTTAAATTGATAAACCAAAACACATGTTTCTTGAATGCATTTACATTCGTTGCCATAGCAACCAATTTGATAAAGCTTTTTCGTTACTTGTATTTTATATATGTCATTGCCATACATATCAACCAATTAAAAACACTTGTTTCGTTACGCATTACATTTTCTATTTTTTAACTCCTACCGCAACCCGTGTTAAACGTCGTTCCAATTTCAAAATCGTTTTTGGATCAAAATTTTGGAAATTTAATGTGTAGTATCTTTTTGTATGTTTTTGGGTACGGGAAAACCGATTTTGACAGTTAAAAAGTCGTAGCGCGTCGGGGTCACGTTTTTGGATCAACATTTTGAAAATTCAATATGGAGTATCGTTTTGTTTGTTTTGGGATACGGGAAAACTGATTTTGACAGTTGAAAAGTCGTAGCGCGTAGGGATCACTTTTTTGGATCAAAAATTTGAAAATACAGTGTGTGGTAAAGTTTTTTTCTTTCAATTCGTGTTTTCTGTCCGGACGAGCCGAAGTCTCGAAAAGGTGTTCCTTCTTTTCAGTAGTTTATTTCAGAAAACTAGCGGCTTGCAGGGGCTAAAGCCCCTAATTTATGTTCAGTTACTGATACATAACGTATTATTTTTAAATAGTATTTTTTTAAATTATGTATTTCTGATATGTAGCTGATTAATCTGCCTATGATTTTTCACGTAGGCTCACTAGTACGTTTTCTGTTAATAAGCAATACGTAGGGAGTATTTGCATACTTTATCTTAATTTTATTTACCAGTCAAAATAAATATTTGACAGCTTTACACTTTCTAAACCTAGGTATGCGTTTATCTCGTGACTCGCTTACATAGCCTCGCACTAGGTACGGCTTGGGACTGTCACGACATTCACATAACTGTTGCTATAATAGCCTCTAACCTAGACATGTAAATACAGTATGCGTACGTTGTATATTTACATTGCAGTCTGATAAACATTACATACGGAGGCAGTTGTATATTTGATTTTAATTTGCCGCATACTACACTGAGAGGTTTTGATAGCCACAGTGTCAGAATAATAAAGCTGTGGTTGGTTTACCACGGTAGGCCTTTAGGTCTTAGTACCTGTTGCTGACATCAACGCCTATACAAGCGGGTGTACGTGTGTAACGTATAATATAACAGCTGGATTCACCCATCATCTGTATTACAAATCCAATGTAGATCGTAGTTTGGGGTTATGTTTACAAACTTCAATCGTTATAATTTCTTGTGAAGTTGTACGTTATATGTTTTGCTTTGAGGCTATAGACTGTATATTATAAACTAGAGGCTCTGCCCCTGGACGCTTCGCGTCCCAACCCCGCCTCGGCCTTCGGCCTCAGATGGCTGCTTCGCTTCGCTCGCAGTTGGAAAATTCGCTAAAGAATCTTGTTAATCTTTAGCTCGTTTGTACATAATAGGTGACCGAGCACAAATCAGCTGTTTTATTTGGCAGCTGACTCAAACTCATTAAACATTATCTCCATAAGATTAACATGGGAAATTTGAACGGTTGTTTAGCGGAGCTCCTTCTTAGGTTAATACCGTCTAAAGGGATGATTGGATCTTGAATCTGACGGAAAATCTCTTCTTTGAAATTTAATTTTTTACAACTTTTGTATTTAACATTTTTGCTATCTCTTACCGTTTTGTTACTAAATGCGCTCAAAGTGGGAAATTGAAGAAATTGAAAAATCGAAAAAATCTTTCCCACCCAAAAGGTGCTTCCAAAATTTAAAAATGTTTAATTCTGGCAATTTTCCCAAAGGTTTCTCGTCGAGAGCTTTAATTCAAGTATGAGGACAAGGGGGGTACGATTACGGGAAGTGCCTAATAATTAATGTCAGTGAATCAGTGAAACCGGCTAGCTTTAAAAACGTTGTTCGGAGTTTCCTTTCTCGGATGAATAGTGGCTAAATGGATGATTGGATCTTAAATCTGATAAACAGTTGTTGGTCTAAAATTAAATTTTCTACAACTTTTGTATTTAACAATTTTTGCTATCTCTTACCATTTTCTTACAAAACGCGCTCAAAGTGAGAAAATGAAAAAAAAAAATCTAAAATATCTTTCTCGCCCAAAAGGTGCTTGCAAAATTAGAAAATGTTAACTTCTGGCAATT
>JAGFPH010012547.1:0-10336 GCA_018207615.1 Philaenus spumarius | reverse complement strand
GTCAATGAATCAGTGTTACCGTCTAGCTTTATATAAGTAGATACTACCTTTTATCATCAAGTAGTGGATCCAGCTTCGCTATTGCTTGATTTAATTTAAAGGGCGGTAAAGTTATTCCATTGACTTACATTGACTTAATCCAATTGCAAAATGGTTTTTGTGCCACTTAAGAAATAAACTACACAGATTTAGATTTATAGACTGTAAACGTTTATAGATAATACAGCAAATTTTTTACTTGCTTTTACCTAATCTAAAAAAACTGATAGTTGTGAAGAATTGTAAAAAACCTGATTCTAAATTAGCCCAATTGGTTGCAACTGAACTTGTTTTGGTTCATTGTAGGCCTAACCTAAAATGATGTTCAGTTTTTGATCCAACGTAGCTGTTTTATCCTATATATAATTATATATAATTACTTTAAATGAGCTATTCTTGTATCTATCTTTGTTTGTATCTTTGTATCCGTCGCGGATCTCGAAAACGGCTCTAACGAATTCAAAGAAATTTTGTATTTAGGTGTAGTTTTGATTATTAAGTACACTAGTACACCCATATAGTTGTATTTCGTGTAAAAATGCAATTTAAAAAAAAATCTGATTTAAAAGTTGAAAAATTTTAACATAGGGTCTTATGGGTTGCCGTGTTGGTTACAAAATAACAACGAAATAGTAAATATAGCGATCAAAACAGCTGTTTATAGACAAGCCAATTTATACTGTTTTCTCAGCTGTTCATTGGATAGTTTTTAAATTACTGTTAAAAACAAGCTAATTTATACTTTTTTAGCACGTTGGAATTAGAATAAATTGGGCCTGATTTAATAATTTATTTTGTCAAAAAAAAAAGGTAAACTTGGCAAAGATGGATAAATTCGTATAGTCAATTTTGCAATATAGGCCAGGCTCATTTCTGAAATATAGTATTAAGGTTATGTTAATCCTGCAATAATTTTTACTATATTTAAAAAAAACTAAAGTTTTTCCTGGTTTCAAAACTTTAGTTGACAGAAGATAGTAGAACTAGGACTAAAATCGTAATGAAAGCCTCTCACGTTTCTAAAGCACGTATTTGAGGTTATAATTAATCTTGTAATTACTGTTAATATATTTAAGCCTGGTTTCATAATTTTACAAACCTATGTACAAACGAGCCAAAGATTAACGAGATTCTTTAGTGAATTTTCCAACTGCGAGCGAAGCGTCCATGGACAGAGCCCCTAGGATATGCTATAATAAGCGCTATAATATTTGGCTTTAAAGTTATAAACTGTATACTAATTCAACCTTTTATAATCAATATTTTTCTTTATACAGATTTAAATAAACGGTACTATAATCTGGCACATACTTTCTCACAAACATATTTAAACTATTAAACAGATTCACTGTGACTTGTATTAGAGTATTAGAGGGGATACATTAAAGTAGGAGAGTAACTAATAAATATTATTATTATTATTAAAAACTATTCTATCAATTTCGAACAAATTTGCACCAAACATGTCAATTAGGCTTGCATGGATGCACGAAAAAAGGTTTCGACATTTTTTGAAAAACAACCCCGTTTTTGGTTAAAAATCACCCAAAAATCAATTTTTATTATTATTTTTATTAGCTAAACGAGAATTTATACGATAAAAAGAATAAGTTAGAGTAAATTAAAGGCGACAAATAAGGTAAATGTTATCAAAATCGTTAGAGCCATTTTTTTTATAAAAAAATTAATAACTGATTTTTGGCAAAAAGGGAGTGGTTTTTCAAAAAAATTTCGAAATCGATCAATTAGTTTTCTCTCTAGCTTTGTATACATACAGAAATTTTGTAATAACCACTTTTTTGGACTCTGGGGGTCCCAAAACGGATATTTCCACAAACATCTCAACATCGATTTTTTTTGCGATCACTATACATTTTCTATCCTAGTTTATAGTATAGAGAGAAAGTAAAAAGAGATGCTTATTCGTTTAACTTCGGAAACATTCGTACATCTTCGTATAACATACACATTATTCGATTATTAATAATTTCTTAACTATAATATTAATAACTTCTAAATCATTTGATCTATCAATATGAGATAGAAAGCAATTATTATGTATTTTTATCTTTCTTTAAATATACCGGGTGTCCCACGAAGAGGTCCCTATTTTGGAATTAATATATTAGATGCACCAAACACTCTACAAACCTGAAACTCAACAGTCCTAACATACACATATGTAAAAGAAATACACCTGAGTATCAGTTAATTCTGACACATTAGGACAAAATGGCGGGATATCAAAGAAATAGTACCTTTTCGTTAAAATAGTTTTATTTGCTTAAGTGTTACAACATAATTATTGAATTTTAACGATGTTACTAAGCACTAAACAACGTTAGGTAATTAAAGATATAAGTAACTCATAAATAAATTAAATCTATTTGATCCATAAACCTTATTCAAACTGATGTCCATCGATCGCAATGCACTGATGACAACGAAATAGAAAACAGTCATACGCTTTGCTGAACAACTCTCGAGGTATCAACAACTGTTCCTTTTCGATCAACCTCATTAGTTCGTCGTCTGTCGCAATGTTATCACAATAAACTTTCTCCTTCAAAAATCCCCACAGAAAAAAGTCACAAACAGTCAAGTCTGGAGACCTTCTGGGCCAGTCCTTGAAGCTGCTGCCACGACCTATCCAACGGTTAGGAAGATTTTGGTCCAAAACTGCTTTGGCCACATTAGCATAATGCGGAGGAGCTCAATCCTGTTGGAAAAAAACGTCTTTCATCTCAGGCTGAGAAAGATGAGAAACTATGTGATTGCTTAAAACTGATGCATACCTTTCTCCAGTCATTGTTTGTCGGGATATGTCATACGACAAAACACCATCCTTGGTAACAGCAGCCCAAACTGTTATACCTGTTGATTTTAATTTCTCTTCTTGTAAGATATGTGGATTTTTTGTGTTATAGTAATGACAATTATGCCTGTTTACAGTTCCTGTTCGATAAAATGTCGCTTCATCTGAAAACACGATTCCTTCATGCCATTTGCTATCTACCTCAGTCTTTTCAATTATTTTCGAACAAAATTCCAATCGTCTGTCAGGATCATCTTCAAGCTGTCCGTGAACTAAATGAGTTTTATAATGTTTGATTTTGTTCTTTTTGGCATACCTTTGGACAGATGACTTCGGTATCTTGTAGCAGATTCCACCTTTCTTACTGAATTAGGCGTATTTGGAGATTCCATGAAAGCAGCACATACGATTTCTTCATTTTCTATGTTGGAGGATCTGTGGTATTTTTTTTTGTATTGACCCCGTTTCTAGTAGGATAGTCTTCCACTTACGAATAGATTTCCTTGACGGTGGAACTGCACCTGGGTACCTTTCCCTAAAACACCTTATTGCTTCATAATCATTTTCAAAGGCAATAGCCCAGGAACAACATTTCACTTTTTGCTCAGTTGAAAACGGCGTGGTACATAAGACACTTTACAATGCAACTTAATAACAAATACCAATTTTTATTACCAAATATGTTCATTGTTGTGGATACACGCAGTCAGCTGATAGATTTAAAATAGTCTAAACAGCTGTAGCTGTTCTTATTCTAAATAAAAGTAGGTTTACCCTTAAAATACGATTGCTGATTTTGTTGTTTTTTTTTTGTTTTTCCGCCATTTTGTTTGGATCAGTCAGAATTAACTGACACTCAGGGGTGTTACTTTTACATATGTGTTAGTCACGACTGTAGAATTTCATTTTAGCGCGCTCTATACGTCTGTCATATCAATTCAAAAATAAGGACCTCTTCGTGGGACACCCGGTATAATAACGTATGTAAATACAAATGTTTAACAAATAGGCCTACAGTTTTTTAATCGTTATTATTGTACACATTTACCGAGTCAAAAACCCCCGTCTGCATAGTTAGGCTGACCTTAATGTTGTTTTTAAATAGTTTGTTTTTTAAATTATGTATTTCTGATGAGTGTCTAATTAACCATCCTGTGATTTTTCACGGAAGCTTACTGGTAAATACATAAAGTTTGTTTTATGTTCCTGTGAATGTGCCCATAACTTGAACAATTGCGTGTCAATTAATGCATATGATTTATTATGAATGCACCTAAATGTAAAAGCATACTGTTACGTTCAAACATAAGTTATTCATTATCGAGTTGATATATATGTGTAAAACAACAAACATAAAGGCTTCTGCGCGTGCGCACTGGCGACGTTTGTCACCAGTCACCAGGATCGAACTAATGTGATAGCCAGCGACCACACAATTAAATAATTCGACCACGCAGCTGAACCGCTGACGTGAGTAGAACAAATTTCCAAAATAAAGTTTATAGGCCTATGTTTTAGGGTTTCAACCAACAATTTGGGAAATAGGTACCTTCAATACACAAACCATTGCGTGCTTCGCACACCATTACGAATATTGGGAGTAGTATTGACGGTAGGATCTACCACATGGCTTTGAACCGGGTACTTCTTTGGTATTTTACGTTTTGATCGATTTTGGGAAAACCAAGCGAGCTATAAGGTCGCGTAAAAAAACAAAATGTGCAGAATATTATCCTACATTTATATACGGAGAAAAAACTCAAAAACATATTCATTGGCTGATTTCACACTTGCCGACACGACACCGACTCGGCACCGACACGATATCGGAACGATGTTGTCGGTCATGAAAACTAACTTAAACTTAAGAGTAGCTTTCACACTAACCGACATATCGGTGTCGTGTCGTTACAGGCGCCGACATGTCGGCGAGCTAGCTGGTCTCCCTTCTTTATCGGTACGATATCGTCTCAGTTTGTTTACTGGTTGCTATGGTAATCAATCAATAATAATTTGGCCTCGTTAAATATTTTTTTCTGTTAGATACCTAAATAATAAATAATATGTCTAATTTTAAATATGATGTCGTGACATTAATTGAACTCGTAGAAAGTAAGCCATGTATGTTTTTTTACTGAAGACTCAAACAAACAATTTTTCACTGAATAAAGATATCGGAAAATAATTTTTATAGGCCCATAAATTGTATTAGATTTATGCAAGGTTAGGCCTAGAAAGTAATTTTAAGTCTAGGACTAACCTAAAATCATTGTATGTATTTTGCCGTTAAGATAGGTAAAATAAATTTAACAAACACACAATAATTTTAGGTTAGGCCTAGACAGTGAACGAACATTTTATGTTTACTGAATGTATTTGCAATGAATGGACATTTAACTGTGTTTACCATCTTAGTGTTGATGTTATAATTAATTCTACACCTTTATTATAATAACATTAAACGTATGGAAACAGCAAATATTTGTATAAAAAACAATATAATAATAAACGGCATTTGAAAGATTAAAATTATGTGTGTATGTTGTATTTAAGGCTGGTAAAAGAATTGAAGAAAAGGCGTGATGAACTTCATTCCTGAAGGGGGTTCCACGACAGCACACATTTACTTTTTTTATTGGCTATGTAACTTGTTGGCAGACGGATTATGTTCCTTAAAATTTTTTTTGAACATCCTTGTTTGTTCTATGTATTTTTTGGGTCAATCTACACGATAGCTTGTCAATTGGTCGTGTCGGTATCGGCGTCGAGTCGGTGAATGTGAAACACGTCTGCCGATATCGTGACGATATCGGTATTATTGGTGTATCGGGTCGATATCGTGTCGGTGCCGAGTCGGTGTCGTGTGAAATCAGCCATTCTCGTAGGAAAAATCTCAAAAAATAGTTACTTCCGGTCAAAAAACGTGCTTCCGATTGTTGGATTTTTTTGGCTGACGAACTCGTCCGAGCGACGTAGACAACCAACATGTGCACCAAATCGGACTTAAAATGCGGCTGCTAGAGTGCGAACACATATATACATATATATATGTATGATTTTTAATGACACCCCAAAACGTGTTCTGGGGACCATGATCGGTGCTCATTTGCTACACCCGACCTTGGGTCTTACCATAAGGGCCACTGCAATAGCTCATTTTTCCTATGGAAATTCGGTAAAGACTGGTCAAGTCGAACGCAGGAGTGAAGCCAGTTTTAAAGTGAAATACTTAAACCATATGGCGGATGCAAGTCTCGAGCCGCCGGCCGGTCGCACGTACATGTTGCCGCATTACCCGCGTTTCGAAGATCGTGTTCTAACTGTTGTATGATAGAAACTAAAATATAAATTTTTTTCAAAAAATACTTTTCGGAAAATGTAGCTTTTCAGCTACATTTCTCTCGCTTACATGACGCACCTGCCCTAAAAAGAAAAAAATTCTCGTAATATAACTTTTTGATGTCACGATTTAAAAAGTGTAAAAAAGTTGGGAATTTATTCGATTTTTAAATTGCCAAACCATTTTTATTTTCAAATTGTGCATAGGTACCATCAGCGTCCCAGTCTATTAAACTGTAAGTTTGTCATATTTCAAAGATTTTCGACCATTTTCAGCTATTGAAACCACCGTGTAAATGAATAGTGCGCACTGAAAATTTCACTCCTCTCTAGGCCCGCTCGACGTTTCTATCCTCACACAAGATGGCCGACCTAGCTTCAATTCCCACAATGCACAGGCTTGTGGCATGACCTATCTATTTAATTCTGTGGTCGCTGGTAAGAGCGCACCTAGGCGAAGTGACCTATGATTTTTGAGTTCCTTTGGTCGGAGACGAAATTGCCTCCACATCATATTATGGTTTTGATGCAACCGAGCGTATTGGTGACTTTTGTCGCTTACCACTTACCGCGATACTTATTTACAAATACCGGGCGTTGTACACCTATGGTTGCACTGGAGATATAATCAAAGTAAATAAAAACGACCCTTTAAACATATGAGCGAAAACGATTTTTTTACCAGATATCCGTCATTTTGATTTTTCTTTCTATACTAATATTATAAAGAGGTAAAGGTTGTTGTTTTGTTTGTTTGTTTGTATGTAGGGGGTAATCTCTGGCACTACTGAACCGATTGAAAACATAATTTTTACTAATAAAAAACAACAATATCCCCGAGTAACATAGGCTATAATTCATTTCGATAAAAACATTTTTTTATTTCAATATTTGTAAATTTAGTCGGCAAAAATTCTTAGGTTAGGCCTAGATTTATGAACCAACACATGTACTTTTGGTCTAATATTTCCATTAACAGCTGATTTCAAACTTTGAAGCAATTATTTGTATTTCTTACTTTTAGGTTAGGTTTTTACTAAAGTGTAGACATGAGCCTTGTAGGCCAGTCGGTAGAGGTAATTTTAGACCAAAAGTTCCAGTAATTTACAATAAGGCTGATTTTTTTTATAAGTACATTCAAGTATGTAGATTAACATAAAAAAAAGTTTACCAGTCTATCGATTTCCCAAAGTCGAAAAAAAAAATCGATTATAATTTTTTTTCGATTATCCTTAATATTTCGAGCTGGGATGAAGATAGAGAAAAATAAAAATACCACCGTAAGGGGAGGTATTCTTCAACAAAAGAGGTCATATGTATTTATTTCGTCCGAGCAATGGTTTGTCTGGAAAAAATTCGAAAATGCAGATATATATTTTGCAGCAGGGGAAATCACTAAAAGGGGACATCTTATACATATATGAAGCGTTGGCTCATTCTAAATTGGCCAAATTTTAATATATCGAATTGAAACTTGACGTAGGAGTTTAAATATATATTTTAAACATTTATGCTGAGTCTCAGCTTGTTATCTTGAAAATGACCCATTCTAGGAGTCGATTTCGATTATCGATTTTAGGAGTACCGGACCCATGAACTACTTTCAATCTATTCCAGTTTCGTCAATTTTAGGAATATGAACACCAAATTTGTTTTACAAGTTGAGTACACCAGTATAAATATTCTTAGTAAGTATAAACGATTTTTTTCTTGTAATTTTTAAAAACGAGGCGCTTGAAAATAGCCTTCTGTTTTACCTATCTCGTTTTAACAAATAACACTTTTGGATTCAACAACTCCACTTTCAACATTTTTGAACATATCGATTTAAAAATCGGTACAGAAGTTACAAATACAATTGTTTTTTGCTATACTTATTTTAAAAACTATATTTTCAAAAATGCTTAATCTGCAGCTGATCAACTCAAGCGTTTTGTTGAAAAATCTAAAAAGGTCTAAAATTATACTTTTTTAATTTACTTTTGCTTTTAAAAGTAAATAATAAAAAAGGTTTATACTCCTTGATCTTGTTTGAATATATATATTTAACGTATAAAAAAACTTTCAGGTTGATATTTTGAAAATTCTCTAAACTGGAGCCGATTAAAATTAGTTCGTGGATCCGGTACTCCTAAAATCGAGAAACCCATTGATGAGTCAAGTGGCTCTAGATCGGGTAATTTTCAAGATAACAAGGTGAGACTCAGCATAAATGTTTAAAATATATATTTTAACTCCTATGTCAAGTTTCAATTCGATATATTAAAATTCGGCCAATTTAGAATGATCCAACGCTTCATATATGAATAAGATGTCCCCTTTTAGTGATTTCCCCTGCTGCAAAATACATACCTGCATTATTGAATTTTTTTCAGACAAACCATTGCTCGGAATAAATAAATACGTATGACCTTTTTTATTGAAAAATACCTTCCCTACACGGTGGTATTTTTTATTTTTCTCTATCTTCATCATAGCTCGAAATATTAAGGATAATCGAAAGAAAAAATGATAATCGATTTTTTTTCGACTTTGGGAAATCGATAGACTGGTAAACTTTTTTTATGTTAATTTACATACTTAAGGTACTTATAAAAAAAAATCAGCCATATTGCAAATTACTGGTAGTTTTAACCTATACCGACTGGGCTATTGCTGGTTCTTTTTTTCTTTATTTTAACTGCTGTTATAAAATATAGGAAATAATTTGATTTGAACATTTAACATTTTGGGGTTATTATTAATCCTACACCTTTATTGTAAAGAAAACATAACATGATTATGTGTATAGAAGGATCCAACGGGTTTGGCGTGCGGAGCACGCATGTTTTTCCCTAGTACTAAATAATTTGTATAAATTATTATTTTAAAACTAGGTACATTGATTAGTGCCGTTCAAAAATGTAATTTAATTTGTCTAGCCCAGAAACATCAAGTATTTTGTTCTAGCATATATAACAAAAATGATGGAAAATGTTATATTAGAAAAATATCTATATAGGCTAGATAAAAATGTTCATGTGTTCAAAATCTTAACTCTCCGAGAGTTATTCACCGATTGCTGTGAAGTTTTTACATAAAGTTTCATTTGAATATGAATACACGTCTGTTTTTATATACTTTTTTTACACATAAATACAACACAAACTATTCTAAATATTTTAATTAGTAAATACATAATTTTATTTGCTTATACAGTAACTAGCTGACCCGTACGGCGTTGCCCGTGGTGGTTGGTATTTTCAGTCTTTTTAACGTAATTGAATTCCTTTTAAGTGTTCAGTCAGTGAGTGGTATTTGGCTTTTGTATATAATATAGATCTTAAATAATAAAAGCACTATTGTCATAATAATAAAAGATCTGAAATTATGATTTTAGTAACTTTGACCGCCAAAAACCCCTCCTAAAATTTCGAAATTTTTCATACCCTTTCTCAGTGAGCACCTATGGCCCTGGAGGAAGCTACATACCAAATTTCATTCCAATCCGTTCGGTAGTTTTGAAGAAATCGTTATTTAATAACTTTGATTCCCAAACCTCCCTAAAATTTCGAATTTTTCAAACCCTTTTTTAGTAAGCACCTATGGCCCGAAAGGAAGCTACATACCAAATTTCATTCCAATCCATTCGGTAGTTTTGAAGAAATCGTTTTTTAATAACTTTGATCCCCCAAACCCCCCTAAAATTTCGAATTTTTTCAAACCCTTTCTTAGTAAGCACCTATGGCCCTAGAGGAAGCTACATACCAAATTTCATTCCAATCCGTTCGGTAGTTTTGGAGAAATCGTTTTTTAATAACTTTGATCCCAACAAACCCCCCTAAAATTTCGAATTTTTACAAACCCTTTCTTAGTAAGCACAAATTTCATTCCATTCGGTAGTTTTGAAGAAATAGTTTTTTAACAACTTTGATCCTACAAACCCCCCCTAAAATTTTTAATTTTTTCAGACCCTTTTTTAGTGAGCACCTATGGCCCTAGAGGAAGCTACATACCAAATTTCATTCCAATCCATTCGGTAGTTTTGAAGAAATCGTTTTTTAATAACTTTGATCCCCCAAACCCCCCTAAAATTTCGAATTTTTTCAAACCCTTTCTTAGTAAGCACCTATGGCCCTAGAGGAAGCTACATACCAAATTTCA
>JAGFPH010012545.1:13424-24085 GCA_018207615.1 Philaenus spumarius | reverse complement strand
TTTGAACCAAATCGGACTTAAAATGCGGCCGCTAGAGTGCGAACACACACACACATATGTATATATATATAAGCCAAATCCACTGACTCACTGATCACGATTCCTCAAAAACTACTGAACGGATTGAAACGAAATTTGGTATGTAGCTTCCTCTAGAACCATAGGTGCTCATTAAGAAAGGTTTTCAAAAAATTCGAAATTTTAGGAGGGGTTTGAGAGGTTTAAAGTTACTAAATCGCGATTTCTCTAAAACACTGAACGGATTGGAATAAAATTTGGTATGTAGCTTATTCTAGGACCCTAGGTGCTCTTTAAGAAAAGTATTCAAAAAACTCGAAATTTTAGGGGGGGTTTGGGGGGTCAAAGTGACTAAAAAAAACACCAAACGGATTAGAATGCAATTTAGTATGTAGCTTCCTCTAGGGCCAAGGTGCTCACTAAAAAATATTTTCAAAAAATTCGAAATTTTAGGTGGTTTTGGGTGGGGATAAAGTTACTAAAAAGACCATAGAACGGATTAGAATGAAATTTGGTATGTACCTTCCTCTAGGGCCCTAGGTGCTCGCTAAGAAAGGCTTTTTATAAATTTCGAAATTTTAGGTGGGTTTAGGGGGAGGTCAAAATTACTAAAAATCCCCATATGTAAGAAACGCATAGTATTATATATTTATTGTTATATATTTTGTGTTAATATACATTTAACTTTGATTTGTCTATTCGTGCAAAGCCGTATCTTGCCAGCTAGTTTATAATATAAAATGTAATATAAAATTATTTATTACATAAATTTATTTATAAAAAATAATAATTTATTAATAATATACAATTTATTTATTTCACATTACAAGATGGAACTAAGTTGTTAACAAAGAACTGTTACAGACTTCTTACTAGAAGCATTCCTTATTGTAATCCAATAACTTCAACAGCAATGTAAACCTAAGATACTTTAACTGGGATGTTTTGGTAGAGCTTTCTTTGTTTGACAATACTAAATTTAAGGAAACATAAAAACCCAGGTTTTGATAAACATGTGTCAATCATAACATAATAAAACATGCGAAGTAATCACTTTTATTAAAAACACGTTTCGTTTACTTTTCTAACATAGATCTACATTGAAATTATGTTTTACTAAATTACTGTCGGTCAAAAATGTCAGACATACTAATAGAAAACAATACTATTTATTAAAAATCTCATGAAATTCATGTTTATGTTACAGTAAATATTTTCCAAAGTAGGCTAATAATATGGAGCAGAAAAATTCAATTTTATATACAAAAATAAGTAGTTATTAACAAATTAATACAAGTAAGCAACACTCTAATCATTATCGTTTTCTTATCGGGAATTGGCAGAGAAAGAATTTACGAGTAAGGACAAATCATTTACTGAAAAGATTAATTTCGACCATGCTGAGCTAGAAGTTTATTTTTTCCAATTATTTTACAATTTTGACTAGTTTAAGTAATTAATTACTTTTGACATAATATTTTCCAGTCTCAGAAAAACAAAAAGTATAATTTACATTATAAAACATGTTAACTCGGCTGATATTTTACTAAACAGCATATGTTTTAAAGAGGTTTGTACACTTTAAAAGTATTATTACTATCTTCTATTAGATAAAATGTGAAATAAATATCATTAGTAACGGAAATATTTTAAACTATGCTATTGTTTATGAATGAAGTTAACATTTCCATGTAATTCTCTTAGCTTATTATATTTCAAACTTATATTATATTTCAAACTTATAGCTTTGATGTATACGGTTACAAGTCCTTTTATTCTGAAGTAACTTTATCCACACCTTATAATATCATTAAGGCCGAATCATTTCCTTTGTATTTCAAGATGATAACACGTTTCCCGAGCTCAAAAGGTAACATTAAAGAAAAGCTTTTTGTTGTTCTTTGCCATTTATAACGCTGATAAAAAGTTGAATATATTTGAAATAGAATTCTTCTTCGAATAAATTATATTATTTTATGTTTTAAGTTTCAATTTAAATGCATCTGTTATTTTAACTAAAGTTTACTTAAATATAAAACAATGGCATCAACTTTTCTACAAAATAAGTTTTAATTTGAAAATACCTATAGTTTACATATTTAATTTGTACAACGAACAGTGTACAGACAAAAGTAAACAACCGCTAAATATATAAATAACCGTTACAAATGATTTGGCAATTTACATATTTAAACACTTTTATTTGAAACATTGTATGCACAAATAATAAATTGCAAGTAGCTGAGCAAAACCTTGAAACAAGACAGCACTAATATAAAGCTAATATACACACATTTAAGACGGACTTAAACTATTCTGTGTCGCAGAGCAAAGCTACCTTCGCTTTTCACTGGCAGTATCATTAACCTATGCAGCTTGGGTTACAAAGTAAATAAGTAATGACTAAATAATGTTCACCAGACCAACAGACAGATGTGACTCGGTGAAAATACTTTCCGTGACTTTTCCTCAACGGATATCTTTTATACAAAATTACAACTAGATCCTGCATAACTTACCGCAGTTTATTTCTTACGCTTCCAACTCTAATAAACAACAAATATATTTATAAATTTTTTTCAATTTATCTTGATTCAGATACATTAGTCTTGAAACATTCTCTGTAAGGAGTAGTTTGTGAAGTCTATTTACAACTTAACGTGGACACTAATATATCATTAAAACTGGCTAAAAATGTAATTTGTAAAGGAACATAAAACACATTAACAGAAAGGAATACTATTTATTAAAAATCTCATGAAATTTATTTTTATATTGTCCAAAGTAATAATATGCAGCAGAAAAATAAAATTATACTTAAAAAAACATATTATAGCCTATAAGCAAAACTTTAAGTATTGGCATTTTCTTATCGGAAATTGACGGTGAAAGAATTTACGAGTAAGGTCAAATCATTTAGATTCAGGTTATAGTAAAAAATTAAATGTCGATTACACTGAGATTTGTTAAGTTTTAGAAAAACAAAAAATATAATTTAGACTATAACACATGTTAACTCTGTTGATATTTTTCTAAGCAGCATCTGTTTTGCATTTTTAAATTTTTACTATCTTCTATTAGTTAAAATGTAAAATATATTATATCAATAGAAACTAAAAACTTTTAAGCTATACTATTATTTATGAAAGAAGTTAACATGTTCATAAAATTTTCTACTTCTTTAGCATATTTATATTTACAACTTATAGCTTTGATGTACGGTTACATGTCCTTCTATTATGAAGTAATTTTATCCACACCTTATAATATCTTTAAGGCTGAATCATTTCCTTTGCATTTTAAGATGATAGCACTTTTCCCGAGCACAATAGATTAAATTACAGAAAATCTTCTTGTTATTCTTTGCCATTTATTTATAATGCAGCTTAGGAAGTTGAACCTATTTGAAATAAATTTCTTCTTCAAATAAATTTTATTATTTTACGTTTGAAGTTCAATTATTGTTCTGTTATTCTAACTAAAGTTTAGTGAAAAGTTAAGTTAAGTGGACAGATCATTGTGTTATTTTCATTTGGTAGGGCGGAAATGATTTATTTGAGGAATGTTTGACGGATAACGTTAACAATAATTAAATTTTGAATTTATTTTTTAAAATGGCCTTTGAACCAAAGAAACATTTAATAGAAACTGAAAGGAATTATTAATTCAAATTCGTACTGATAAAATTTTAAAAAAATATTTTACAACGCTTATAATTTTAATAAAATAACAGATACTTGCAGATAAAAATATGAATATAACAACAAATATTTACTTACAATTTTTTTAAAAACTAAATTAATAATTTATAAATTAAATAATTAACCACAGTTAAGAAAATATTTCCCATTTTTCTTGTGGTGTACATAATTCACCACATTTTCGAGTCTGGAAAACTATACAACATTCTGTATTTTGATTGTTTTGTTTTTTTATTATAAATAAACTGAACACGATCAACTCTGTAAGGTCGGGACACACATGACCGCACCGTGCCCGCACTGCACCACGATTCCCCCGCCGTATGTTGGCCAACACTAGGCCGTGGTGCGGTGCGGGCACGGTGCGGTCATATGTGTCTCGACCTGTATAGAATAAAAAAGTTTCTGAAAACAGGATATACATATATTTTAAATTTAAATTATTCTATCATTACATTTAATTTTATATTACAAATTAATTACAACACACTTGAATTATCACTCCTAAATACAAAACATAATTATTCATTCTAACTTTAAAATATGGTATAAAGTGTTTATGAGTAATCGTCTTTATTAAGCTTTCAGTTTGGGATTACATGAAACAACATTACATTGTACAAAGTAAATCTTAATAAAGAAAGGAACGAAGGGGAGGACATAAATTATACAACTTGATAACTCCTACTGTACTGACTTCGAAGACAGATAACTGTATTTAAAACAACTATACCTGTTTATTTATTTGTATACTACAATTTAAAAATATGTTCTCTTCGTTTTTACTTAAAATGCTTTTCATTAAAGTTAAAGCTTACTTAAAATAAAGTACATTATTTCCATCAACTTATCAATTATTGGTATTCATATTAATGTTTGCATAGTGGTATTACAAGAAATATTCTTATATAACCGTTTTAATAGACTTTCAAGAGTTTCATATTTAAATGCCGTTTATTTACTGTTATTTTCCAACATTTATTTTGTCACTAAAAATATATTGAGGATATATTTTTAGCAGAACAAGATAAATCCTGCTCTGAGTACACATTGAACAAATGTCTAGTGCCAGTAGCATGATTCTTAGTTTAAAGCAGGACAAATAAGGAATTACTAATGATTACATATAAAGCTGGGTGTTGTGGCTAACAGAATAATTTACTAACGCATAAAATCAAAGTTTCTACAAACTAAAACCCCCCACTAAGTTTGTAACCCCCCCCCCCCCCTTTTACAAACTAAGTTGCCAAAGGTAATGGCACCCGTATCATCAGATTGGAGAAACAATGTATTTCAATTTGACCACGCATCTGACCAATCAAAGTGAAATTAAATAAAAACCCATATAAGATTGCTAGATTTTTTTTGTAAGCATAGAGCAACAATTCACAATTAAAACTCGACGATAAAGCTAAAAAAATGTGTACGTACAATATGTATAATGAAGTTTGTCAATTTTTAATAATAGCTTTTAGACAAAATCAAACTGAAGTCTAAAGCAAAATAAGACTAAATTAATTAATACCAAATACAAGAGGACATCTGGTAGTTCATAATGAATATTTTTTTGTCATGTTTTTGCTTTCAATCATTGATTCTGGATTGTCTAGAGTTAACAAAAACTCATTGCATCGAAAGTAAACTATTTAGTGGTCTTACAGCCTGCACGTAAACCTTTCTTCCTCAGAATCCTAAAGTTTTTACGCCTATTGTGTGGTTTTACACATCCTCGTTTTCAACAACCAGCCAGATGTATTTTTAGCGATATTTGTATGACTTACATTCTACGTCCCATTACTCCGTTAGTAAATGTATGGTATTCACTAAATTTGATGTATATTTGTTATTAGTCTACTTATCCATCTTAAGTATGTATGATATAAACAATTACTAAAATTAACTAATTATAAAGCACATAATGAGAGCAAGTTAGTGACTATTTCCCATATTTTATGATTAACAGATTTGTGTAACGAAAGAAAAAAGTGTGAGAAGGGAGAGGAAAGGGAGAGTCAGTCACACGAAACAGTCTCTAACTAAAGTTAAAAACACCCGGCAAACTTCTGACCAACAATCAGCCTCTCCAGGCCATATGGCCGGGCCATTTGTAAATAATTTATTTTACTATAGAAATGTTTACTGCAATATGCAGGCAACACTATAAAACGTTGTAGTAACATATAGTCTGGCTAACATATAGTTTGAGGTAATTAGGCCGGGAATTATTAGAATAAAATTCTAGAAACTTAATTTAAAAGTTGTAACTAAATAATAAGAACAATAACAAATAATTGAAGAAACTATTGTCAGCTAGGAATATCAAACAACCTAACAAACATTTTACTACCTCTAATCTTATCTTCTAAAGCGAGAGATAATTGTCTGTCTGCTAAATGGATCTGGAATCTCCGTCTAAGGATTTTGGATTTTTTGATTTTATATGGGGCTTTTGGCCACGAGAAATCGATTGGAAATGGTCACCAGTCTGGGAAAAATCGTTTTCTACGTCTTTTTATTAAATTAAAAAGTGAAATTTGTCTATTTTAAACAATAAAAAGCACAGCTGATGCAAATGTTTTCAATGTCATTACAATAATCATCTGTTTTCTTTTAAACGAAGCACAGCTGATGCAAATGTTTTCAATGCTATTACAATAATCATCTGTTTTCTTTTAAACTGTATTTTATTAGAGGTAAGCCTAATGTTGTATCTATTTATAGTTACCATGGCAAAGAATACTTCTGCTAAATAAACATACCCTTTATTTAGTTGTTTAATGTTATAGGCCTAACCTCAAAACTCAATAATCCAATACTTATTATTGAAATCATAGCCCTGCTTATAATCGAGCTTTAGCTCGGTCTCCTGGTACTAAATTTAAAAGGCAAAGCAGAAAATACATTATAATTATCAATGCGCAAGCAATTTTTAATTAATCAATAATTACTCTCAAACCTAACTCACCCATTGTCATCAAATTCTTTCAAATAATGAATTAACTGTAATTTATTCTAACACGTAGAAACTGTCAACTTAAAAATTCTACCATGGGAATACATCACCAAATAAATTAAAATGAATTATTTACTATTTTATTAAATGAGTTGCTTTCAAAACATACTTAATATTAACTAGTTAAATATTCATAGAATCAACCCTTTGTGTGCTACACTAATTTTAACATAGTCACAAATTATGCCGTATGTATTTTGGCTAGGGATGTGCTAAAAATACCAAGGTCTAAACACTGTAAATGTAACGTTTTAGTAAACTTCTCTTCCATATAAGATTCATATGAATATGGTCTGAAAATGTTGCTAATAAAATTGTCTATGATTCTACTAATGATTTAATTTAATATGGTTGGGGGGGGGGGGGGATTTGTTGCAGTAAAAAATACTTTTCTTGAAAATTTAAAATATTTTATTTTCAGTTTATAAGTTTAAACATGTTTAGCCAAAAACCCTATAAAAAATTTCCGACTGGGAAACCTATTATTTCCAAACCGTATAATGTTTTGTATGGATAAAAAAATTATATCATAGAACTAACATAAAAATTTAAAAAAATAAAATATTTGTCATAACTAACCAAAAATTGTAAATTACATGACATACAACTTATAACTACAAAAAAGTGACATATGATAGGATCTGTATTTCATAGATTTAACTCAGTTTTTAGTTTATAAAAGTACACTATTTAACCTATACACTATAAAATATACAATACAAGTTTATATACACACACATTTTTTGTTTTTATATATAGGTGAGGGGTTAGGCCTAGTTGAAGTAGATGGAAGGTCTCATTGTGTAAAAGGCCTATTACGATTGATAGAATCATTTTCTGGATAGTAAGAAGGATCATTATCACTATCTGCACTAAATAAATCTGATAATTCGGAAACAAGTGAACCATTATAGGTCAACTTCAAGCTGTCACTTCATGGTCAATTTTCACCTGAACCATGTTTTCTCTATCCATTTTCACCAAGATGTTGTATTGCTATATACACTTAAAACTAGAACACTCTACACAATTTGTCAATAAGAACTAGTGAACAGATGGAACACTTTTTCGAGACTTCATCTCGTCCGGACAGCACACGAATTGAAAGAAAATTAAAGTTAGAAATTACTTTTTATTTGTTACATTTTTTTTAAATAAGTTATCCCGTCGCGCTACGACTATTTACCTGTCAAAATCGGGTTTCCCGTACCCAAAAACATATAAAACATTACCCCACACTGAATTTTCAAAATGTTGATCCAAAAACGTGACCCCAACGCGCTACGACTTTTTAACTGTCAAAATCGTTTCCCGTACCCTAAAACATATAAAACGAAACCCTACACTGAATTTTCAAAATTTGGATCCAAAAACGTGAGCCCGAAGCGCTACGACTTTTTAACTGTCTAACTCGGTTTTCCCGTACCCTAAAACATAAAAAACGAAACCCCTCACTGAATTTTCAAAATTTGGATCCAAAAACGTGAGTCCGGAGCGCTACGACTTTTTAACTGTCAAAATCGGTTTTCCCTTACCCAAAAACATATAAAACGATACCCCACACTGTATTTTCATAATTTGTACCCAATATTTTCAAAATGTTGACCAAAAATGTGACCCCGACTTGCTACGACCCACGCTAGAAAGTTCAGAAGCTTTTAAACTCTCCACAATAAAATTACGAAGATTTTGATACCACCAGAAGTTTTCTACGACGTCTGCGAGTGCTTGTATCTTGAATACATGAAAACAGACACATAACAAATCGTATGATTTCATTACTTCGGCATTCTAAAGTAATACTAAAAACAACTATTTAACACAGTAATTAACTAAAAAAGCACAATAACTTAGCGCACATGGCATCATAACAACTACGCAGTAGGCCACCTGATTCCGTCGTTTCTTGTAGTCTACAACAAACTCTAAATTAAATGTCATAACAAATTATAATATCACAAAAAACACATGACTTTTGTTATAGATTTATTGGACATATTATCTAGTATGCATTAACAAATATATAAAGCCTATTAATGTGTTTTATAATGAGAAAACCCACGGAGACAAAATATCGTCGATTGGCATTTTTCGCATAGTATTAAAGCGGCGAAATATCGTTGCTTGACACTCTAAGGGTTTTGATATTCAATTATGGTGTTGTTACAGAAAAATATTTCCTCTGTATTCAATGTCAATTTCACATTCCTGATAACAGATTAAATTTTAACGTTTTAATTTAATTACTCTTTTTATGTAACCCTTTAACTCTTTGCTTTTAATTTATTTTATATAACAATGAATTTTTGATTTCGTTTTGTGTAAATTAAATTACATCATCAAAATCCTCTTATAATTTAGTAAACCCCCAAAGTCTCGTTTTAAATAGAATTAGGGCAATCAAATATCATTTTGGGGACCATATCGGATGTTATGGTTTTTTGTAAAATAAACAAATAAAATGATGTTTCCACTGTTAAATAAATACCAAATTACATAATATTTTTTTGAATTATCAATCGGTAATTATTCTTTGTTTTACATATATGTATACATCTATTGTGAAACTCATTTCATTAATTGTAATTAATAACTTTACTTTTACTGTATTAACTTTATTTTCTCAAACATATATTGTTCACATTGTATGCAGCCTTAAAATAATCAATGGAGTATGAAACCACAATTGCGATAGTGATTGAACGAAACTTCCATCGTCAAGTTACAAAATAAAGTGTATTAATAAATCACGCTGAATACGGTAAATACAAGTCAAAGAGATGTTCACTTCTGTGGTTAAACTGTGGAGCTTGATATAGAAAATCATATTACCCTTATAACGATTTTTAAAACCATAGACCAAAATATCTTAACATGAAACTAGCTGTATAATCTTGCTTCGTAAAAAACATTCAATGTATCAATCTTTATTCATCCTTTGCGACAAATATTACATTTGTATAAGGCAGGTCCCATAATTTGCAAGTAGGCATGCAATATAATAATAATATTTGGTACGCCAGAAACCTTACAAAGTTTATAAAAATTATAATTATGGTCGCAGAATGTACACATAAATACACGCACAATTTAATATCCAATACATATTTTTCCTTTTTTTTTAACATTAAAACTCTAAAATACAAGTAACTATACACAATTCAACAAACTATAAAGTATGATTAAGCTTATAAACAACATTACAAAGCCCCAAATAATAGTAAATCATTAAGACACAATAAATAACAAACATAGACATAAAAGATTGAAACATGACGGCTCCCTACACCCCTGTCAGTGCCTACAAACTCTTCCACAGAGCAACACGATCCCGACAACAGCGATCGACTCAGTTTCCCTTTAAAACTTGAATAGTCATTTATCTCTAGGAAGTCTGGAGGAAGGTTATTCATAAATAGCGCCCCAGCCCGCGAAGGTAACTTATCAAACAAATTTAGCTTGGGCTGTTTACCCCGATATTTGCAAGCCATTCTAGTATGGTAATTATACAAGTCCCTATATTGAACGTGTTTACATTTAAAATAAGGATTTTTTTTGCAATATATAAAATGCAAGGTAGAGTGAGGATCTTAACGATTTAAATGCTTCTCTGCATGATGAAGTTTAGAAAGTCCTCCAACTATCCTAATGGCTTTTATTGGAGAACAAATACTCTAGTCACATTCTGGAATGAGGAATCTCCCCACAAAACGATTCCATATATCAGAAAAGGATAATAATCAACCCATAGTATGCTATTATAAGAACCTGTCATTACACGATTGTTTCAGAATTCTCAATTCTCAAAGAGACCACTACTAATTTTAGCACTAATATAATCTATATGATTTCTCCATGATTAAAAATTAAATATGATGAGTTTTTTTTTTTTGAAATATATCTTAAAACAAAAATATAGAATATTATTA
>JAGFPH010012545.1:2893-13324 GCA_018207615.1 Philaenus spumarius | reverse complement strand
GTTGGTGGACCGCTAGAACTATCATGGAAGTGTGGTTTTTAGATTTCTAACTCCATCAAATTGTAGGACTAATCTTGTTAATTAATTTCCCTTGGATTACTAGCGTCAGGCCTTTATTTAATTCAAACCCTCTTGATTACATTCCTATGTTTGTGGCTGAAAACAGTACTAGACAACTCATGCAATCAGTTCCAATGGCTTGCATCGTATACCGATTGTGATCAAAGCAATACTTTTTTGTTTTAACTTAATATTCGTGTTTATTCATCAGTAATTATTCGTTATATTTGTACTATTGAAGGGCTATTTCTGTCTTTGAATGTAGAAAATTTGCGAATGTTTTAATAAAATCAAAAAAAAAAAACGCCGGATTATCAACAAAACTCAATTTTGTTATAAAGTTTTTTAAATTAAAATTGTATGGGCTTAAAATATAAAACTGAGTGTTATTTATTTACTGACAGTTTGAGTTGTTGTGACCTAAACTTAAAAACTTAAAAGTGTTATGTTTTAATTGTTTTTCACCAGTTTTCTTGGACACTACATTTTTCAACTCAAATACATAGAAAACATGCAATTCCACCTTCCATATTTTATGTACCAAGATTTCAGTATGACCTACAATAAATCTATATTTTTCAAAACATCTGCCGTTTTTAACAAAAGTTTTCGTTGAGCTCGAGCAAACCTTTCAGCATTAAGTTTTAAAATAAAGATTCTTTATAAATCACATTCAATACTGTAAAAATAGATTCTTACTTCTGTGGTTGTACTTCTAGTGTTTTGCTTTCAATATGAAAGGCAGAATTGAAATTGTTTCAAATCTAATTCTTAAAAAGAAATTTGAGTATAGTAGTTTTCAATTACCTACAAACAGTTTGTGGCAGGAACCCTCATCCTTAAATAAATATATATCAAATGCAAACTATTTTTGTTTTTGAATTATGGAGATTGTTATGTAAATAACTTTATTTGTGTTCAGGTCAGAGTCCAGTAAACGTATTTATTTCTCGGTGACGATGGTTTCGCATATTCATTTATTATTTATTGAGTTAGTTGCTTAAATTTGCGTAAAGTTAAAATAAATAAACATTACGCAACACATATTACTACGGTGTTATTATTTATTCAATGTAGTGACTGTAAAGTACTCACACATTCACGCGTTTATTGCTTGGTCAGTACTTAATGGCTGTAAAATGGTTTTATTTTTTATTTGACGACCATTTAAACAAATGCATTGAACGAATTTCACATCGGTTAGTCAACGCCCGAATAAAATATTCGAAACAATTATTGTTCACGAGAAATAAATACGTATACTCGATTGTGTGCAGAACACAAAACAAATTTATTTATATAATAAATGTATAAGTAATAATAAGCATGGATGGATTCGCATTGACAGTGAACGTGCTACAATGGGATCCACATAAAAGAATGCTGATTTAGGTAATGGTTATAGGGAGGTGGAGCAATTTTTTTTTATAGTGGAGGGAAATTAGTTTAAAACATTTATGAAGAGTGATGTAATGCGAAAGTTGAATTTTTAATATTTAGTTTTTTTGGTTGCAAATGAGTCAAAACCGAAAATCTCATAAAAATCGGGCTGCGGCTTTTCGAGAAAAGTGCATAAAAGTGTCTTGTAATGATTCCTTACTTGAAAAGAAAAATATTGACGAATTTTTTGTTAATATAGATTGATTAGATGTATTAAGCTTTGATTACTTTATGTGAAATTATAGAAATTATTGCATTCTGACGTAATTTATACAAACAATCAATTCAACAAATAAACCATTTAATAATGGAGTGGAGTACTAGTTAAGTACTTATGCTACTTAATGGAGCGATTATACTTTCTATGTCAAAATAAAACTAATTCATTAAAATAAGTTAAACGAACGGAATTTGTTTAAATAGGTAAATAAATACAATATTATTTATAATAAACCCTTAATTGAATGTTTATTAGAAACACATAATGTAATTTAAGGTACAGTTTGTTTTATTTAAAGAATATTTTCTTTGTAAACAATCTCAATAGGTTTAGAAAAAGCAATTGGCTCGAATAGAACTCATAAAATACACTTACCAAGTTTGTACACTTTACTATCCAAGAACAAATCAATCGCAATATGCTTTGTTTTACCTTTGTTAATATAAATGACATTTTACTGAATATGAGTTACAGTTTTATTTTGTTCTAATTTATGGTATGCTAGAAATACAGAAATATGTCAACCATTATTTAAGACGATCAGTCAATATAACTTTATTTTAAGAGATTGATGTAGAAACTGTATGACGGCACACGAACAGTGAATAAACTATGGTTATAAGAAACTTATTATGTTACACTTACAACTCTCTTAACATAATATTGTATCATTAATTTAAAACAGACAATAAATTTAACTACAAATTATAATAAATGTTTTAATTTTTAATGTTTGCAGAGTAAAAAATATAAATATGATTTCAATTAGTGTCATTACGATGAAACAAACTCAAATTATAATCATGGTGGCAAATAACCAACAAATTTACCATTTCTCAATTAATATTTTTAAATTAATATAATTTCCAGAAACTAAAAGTAATAGCTACCCTAAATTTTACTACAAAGAATATGTTTTGTATGCCTTTCAAACTCTTAAAGTAATTTAAAACATGTATATTGTTAGTTAATCAAATGTATTTCCAAGATCGCACAGAAAATGGCAGAGTGGCGCAATATATGTATGTAGAGGATTATCATCTGCACTATTGGAACTTACAAGTAGGTTTAATTATTTAAAATAATAACCTATTTGTGAACAACGCCACGTACAAATCATAACTTTCAAATAATTGTATGTGATTAATTTTAGATGGGTGTGTGAATCGTTGTCAAAATCAAAGTAATCACCTTACTTGTTCGGTACAAATTGTTGTTTAATTTTAATTTGGAAGTTAACAAAATATAACTATTTAACACGTTTATTGTCACTCATTGCTGACGTTTTGAAAATCAATTTGGAGTAGCCCGCTGTCAGTTATCAGTCAAGTGATTACAGTCTCATTCGTATTCCATACAAATCTATTTTCAAAATAGAAAGCTAAGTGCTTTCTAATTGGCCATTATTTTACAATATTTGTTTGCTTGCAACAAAATCTAATTTAGTATAATGTACCCAAATATTATAACAACATAACGATATTATACAAATAAATAAACTATTTTTGGGGTAGTTATTTGAAGGTGTAATTGAAAAATACTTAAGAGTTTGACGACCTAATATTTAAACATTTTACATTATTCGGCTGTGACGGTTTCTTATTAAATACTAGAAAGCCAATGTCTGATTTACGATCTCAAAATAAAAGTTAATACAGATGTTTAAGGGTCTTCTCTGTTAGGGGTAGATTTATGACCCTTTCTGTCCGGGTTGATAGGGTTCGGCTTTTTAGCCCTCTTTACCCGGGTTCACGTAACAAGTTACCACAATAAGGAACAGATCAATAACAACGCATCAGTGGTTCAGTTATAGAATGCTTATCTTATATTTATTTAAACAATTGTCTTAACTCGGTAAATATGCTGCTCTTTAACATTGGCTAACAACAATTTCTTATACACTAAATTAGAATATTATTAGAGTTTACAAGACAGACTGGATGTACGGTATGTACAAGCTATGTTAGGCTAATATTATCAACCCCAAAACTCTGAATTCAAAGTGACTTTAACAATAGATCAAAATACTTTGTTTTGCTCACTCAGTTTGTGCTGCCTTCAATGCGTCCTGGTTCTTCCTTCGCTTGAAATCCTTCCTGGACGTCCCAAACTTTGATCCGTGTAGCCCCACGGCTCATTGGCCAACATCCACTCGTTGGCCCCGACCAACATCCAATCACTGGACGCTCACTCTACTCTGGCAAAGATTCTAGATTCGGATTATCCTATATAATCCGTCTAGCTTCCTGTTGACATCTTCAACAAAACAATCGCTGCCTCTGTAGCAGTTGTCTTGTTCCGCGTTGCACGACCTATTACGCAACCGAATTTACATTTCCTGCTCCATGTTATACTTCCTCGTCTATCTTGCTGGTCAATACCTTTACATCAAATACACTAAGTATAACTACACTAAGTAATCTAATAATTAATATAACTAAAACTATCCAAAATATGTATTCCACTAATATTCCCCATCTATTAGTAACAGCTACAGTTAACGAGAAAGCAACGCCAGCGCTTCACTCTATAGCCGTGTCTAAACAGTGCAATTTCTTGCAGCTGAGCGCATTGGCATTGCCTCATTTCAAACCATTTCATAAATCCATCTTTTGTAATTGAGTGCTGAAAAAAAACTGAATATTCTTTATACAATTGTGGATCCTGCTTGCGATTCACATTTAATTATAATATTTTACTGTGTAAAGAAAAAGTTCATACTTGGTACTTAAAAATGTCAATTTACGTGAAAAATTAAAGATATTTAAACAAAATGTGAAACACAAAATGGATATGTATTGTGACTGTGGTTAAAATGAGACCTTGCAAACGATTTATGATAAAAAATAAACGGAATAAATGGTTTTAAATTTAACATTGCTCTTACGGGATAAAATTCCAAGATGGCCGCCACTATAGCACACCTTTAAGGTCAGCTATTTTGACATTACAATTGAGCTAGAAATTGCATTAACATTTTTAAATAGTTTCAATTTGGTACGTACTTTATATTTAGAGTATAAAGCTAACTTCGGCTCAAAGCTAAACTAAAAATGTCGTAATCTTGCCATAACTGTTTAAAAAAGTACCAATTCATTTTTAAGAAGGCTATTATAATCTCCAAAGACTGAATGCAAATTAATTATAAATTACCGAATAAAATATGATTAACGAAACAATTAAAGTTTGTTAATAGCCCAGTTATATTAGGCATATAGGCAATCTTCCGTAACACATTTAGCAATGAATGTAACCTACCATATTGTAAGTCAAACGTTGAACGCATAAACAATAGTTACGAGCTATTAGGACGATAAGTCGTTATTGGAATTAACTCTAGCATCCCTGTCACTATATCAGTTTCCCACTGAAACTTTGTTTATACGCTATGTCTTAATATCATAAGAATTATATATCTGACTGAAAAGTCAGTCAGCCATTTAGTAAAAAATGTATCTTTTGCAACTTTGTATATTTTATATTGTTTCTTTTTTGTGTTAACATCTGAGTCTGTATTCGCGTTTTTCGCTATTCGTTGGTTTCGAAATGGAATTAGTTAAAATTATTAACTTTAAGTTACGAATTTTACGTTGTTTTATTTAATAAATTTTATCCGTGCCACTTAATATAATTAAGGTTGAATCATTTCTTTAGAATTTTTAGATGGGAATATTTCTCTAGCTCAATAGATAACTTTACATACGAACTTTGCAGCAATATTTATTATTTATAATTAATTGAGAGTAATAAAGAGGATTTAATAAATACACATCCTTTGAGGAATTTACATATGTTATATTTCAGTTTAAAACCCCTATGAAATTACTGATAAGATGGATGAAAATCATGACAACTGCATTTACTTAGGTGTTTATATAAAGTGTTTAGATCTTACATAGAAAATATATGATGTAATAAATTTCATTGTAATGTGATGAGGTGCGGTGCGGTTCTATGTAATAATATACACAGTTGTTTGAATATTTGGAATATCTTCTTTCATCAAAAATTAAACTCAAATCTAAATCAATTCAAATATATAAATTCATATTGTAAAACTAATGTACAATAGCTTTGTAAATCGGGATATTAAAAGCCCCACAAACTAAAAAGTTAATTCATGTAAATGATTATAAAACTTCCTCCAAAAAGACACAATGACAAATACATAACTAACACACGATCCTCTTTGTGTTGTAATGTATTGCGTTTCCTGATTTATACTGTTGAGTGTGCGAATTGTTCAGAAATTGCGAGACCACTTTATAATGAAAGATCACAACTAAGAAATAAATTTCCATTTGAAATATTCTTTGTATTAATGTGGAATTGGAGCTTTTTAGATCTTTAATTTAAATTTTACTTTTATTGAGCTGTTGTAATATATTACATTATTGATGTAAGGCATTATTATACGAATTAACTTTGTAAATAAAACCTATTGCTATTCTGCCCTGAATATTAGTTTTCACCAGATAAGAATTTTGTTTAAATCCACCTTTTTGGGTAAACTTGGAAAATGGAGGAGGTTTAATTTACATATATTGTGGCTGTGTGACCCAGTTAGAAGAGTAGTGGATCTACATATATGATTGCTTTATATTCTTCTTTGCTTGGAATTAAAGTCAATAAATATATTTTAAAACCGTGTTAAATTTGCGAGAACCAAAAAAGTATATAGATAAAATTTTATTTGATACAAATATCTCAACTTTTTATTTATTTGAATGTGTTTCATAAAGCATGATGTTTTAAACAAATGTTTAAGTAGTTACAGTTGACATGTTTAATTTGTACAACAAACCATGAACTTAAAAAAAAGTAAACAACCGCTAAATATACAAACACCAGTTTCAAATAATTTGGCTATTTACGTATTTAAAAAATCTTTATTACGTATGCACAAGTAATAAAGCTGATCAAAACCTTGATACAAGGCTTAGAAATACTTGAAACAAACATTTAAGACGTACTGAAACTATTCTGTTGCGCGGAGCAAAGCTACCTTCACTTTTCATTGGCAGTATCATTTACCTATGCAGCTTGGGTCGGGTTACAAAGTGAATAAGTAAAGACTAGATAATGTTCACCAAACCAACAGACAGATGTGACCTGAAGAAAATACTTTCTGTGACTTTTCCTCAACGGATATCTTTTATACAAAATGAACAACTAGGTACTGCATAAACTACCACAGTCTTGGAACACGTTTGTAAGGAGTAGTTTCGGAAGTCTACGTACAACTTTAAAGAGGACGCTATTACATCATTAAAACTAATAAAACATTTAATTTTGAGTTAAGTTGTGGAATTTTTACATACCAATTAATTCTCTTTACAGCAAAATTATAAATTATGCTTGAGCTTTTGTAAGATATTGAAGATTTATTGCTATGTAGTCCTACATAGTTTATTAAATTAATATGCTACTAAAATATTGCATTACGGATATATTGATCTTAAATTACATAGACTGTTGCCCTTATAAACTGCGTCTGATAATATAATGTTAGAGAATTTTATAAATAGTAAAGTTATGAATTTTCTTCTCTACTCCAAAGTCAAGCACAAACACTCCAGAGGTGCATTATATAATGACTTGAATCGGAAATCACTAAAATAATAATAATTTTTGTAAAAAATAATACTTCTAACACTCTTTTAACTAATCGCGTATTTTTTATAAAACGTGTGATAGAAATAACCTCTTTGAGGAAATAACAAACCTTGAAATATTGAATTTGATTAAGAAAAACTGGAAAAATTCTTTTAAAGTTATGTACTAAATTTTATTTTAATACAATTGCAACGCTTAACTAGCATATTTTCATTAAGATACGTATTATTTGACTTTGTTCATTACTTACTACATATTTACGATGGCATAGAATTACACCTAAAATAAATCAAATACGCCGTTCCTCAGTCTCCTGGGAAAAGTGGAACATTTGAATAAGAAGACAGCAGTAAACGACAGCTCGCACAAGGAATCCGCTGCTGTAGTCTTCGCAGTTATCATCGCAGTGACGTCATAGGCGACCGATACTGGGTCACCGTAAATGAGCAAGCTCTTATAAGTAGTGTAGAAACAAGAGTTCTGGGCCAAATCTGACCTTTTGACCCCAGGTCACCTGACCCTTGCCCCCAAAGGTCAAGATAACAAATTGCCCGTGACTAATTGACCGTGACGCGATAACAAATTGAGCGTGACTAATTGTTTAAGGTCACGTGACCCTTGACCAAAGGTCACCAGATAATAAATTGGCCGTGACGCGATAGCAAATTGAGCGTGACTAATTGTTTTTACGGTCGATCGAGCGTGTAATCGTAATAAATTGAGCGTGACTAATTGTTTTTACGGTCGATCGAGCGTGTAATCGTAATATATACGGGTCGTTGATAAAAAGTTACGGTTCGTTCGATTGACGTCGGTATCGAATAGATTCTTGGAATCTATCGATTTCTAAGAATCGTATACGTGTTGACGCCAATAGTTCTGGTTCGTAAGAAAATGTTACGGGTGTCTGGTAAAAATATACGGGTCGTTAATAAACAGTTATGGTTCGTTCGATTGACGTTAGTATCGAACAGATTCTTGGAATTTATATTGACGCAAATAGTTCTGGTTCGTTAAGAAAATGTTACGGGTGATTGATAAAAATATACGCATGGCTGGTAAAAATATACGGGTCGTTAATAAAAAGTTATGGTTCGCTCGATTGACGTTAGTAGATGTCTATAAATACTGTTGAGTCTTGAATACGAACATCATTCTGTGATTATTTCGCTCCTGTTCTACAGTTACAACAGTAAGTATCTTAGTGTTAGTTAACTTATGTGAAACATAAAAAGTACTTTGAATTCTTTTTAAAATTAATTCTTATTATTCCAGAATATCATTTTTGAAGACTCGAGTTTAATTATCACACATTAGGATTTAGAAGAAAAACTTTCATCTCAATAATTTACAGTAAGTGTCTTGTTGTTTTTTCTTTAATTCTGTTTGCGAATTAACAAAAATATTAGTTACGTGAGTTTAGTTGTAAATGTATGAATGCAAATTATTTTAAGTATTGTAAAAATATTTATCGTGGTTAATTGAAATACATCTAACTTATGATTTCAGAAATCATTATGGATAATAAATTAGGATTTTTCAAACTTACTAAAAACGCATTCGCTCCTCTTAAATCATCGGTTCAAGCTGCAGGATTAGATTTAAGAAGTGCATATGATTATATTGTGCCTAAACATGATAAGCAATTAATTAAAACCGACTTAGCTATTATTATTCCAGAACAATGTTATGGGAGAATTGCACCCAGATCTGGTTTAGCTTTAAATCATTCCATTGATGTGATGGCTGGGGTTATTGATAGAGATTATCGAGGAAATGTCTGTGTGATATTATTTAATCATTCCGATCAAGATTTTTCTGTAAAACAAGGTGATAAGATAGCGCAAATAATATGCGAAGTTATTAAATATCCAGACATTATAGAATTAGATGTAATAGACTTTACCGATAGAAATATTAGTGGATTTGGTTCAACCGGTGTGTAAAAAAAAACAATTTCTTTTTTGGTTGTAATTGTTGTTTTTGTTTTTTATAGTAATGGAGTTTGAAAATAATGATAATGCATCGTCTGCGCCAGCTGCTTCAAGCAGCAGATTCAACATTTATTGGTTGTTGGAGTCTCTTTGCATAATCGGGTTGAACACAGTTAACGCCTGGGAGTCTGTAATGAGCAATTTAAAATCGTATGTAAATGAAACGGACGTAGAGATGTTAAGTATTTATGATAGTCTTAAAAATGTGTGCGAATATTTAAAATACAATGTGGGTATGGATGAAAATTCACAATTGAAATGTTTAGCAGTTAGAGATAGTCAGTTTAATTTTAAAGAGTTAGTTGCGTTTTTACAAAATTTGTTAACCACCAGTGAAATTAAAGACAAGGTATTTTCTCCTCAAGCATCTCATTGTATAATTCAAATTATACGTTCTATTTTGTATAAGCAGCAACAACAGCAAGAACAACCAAAAAAGAAAAAATCAAAATTAAGTAAAAGAAAATTAAGTTCTGACGAATCATCAGATTCTGATAATGATTGCGACGAGTTTGATAAATTATTTAACGTGAAAGGTACAAATAAAAAACGAAAAAATAAGGATGTGCCTATAAAGCAGTTATTGCAAATAAATTCGGAAAAGATAAAGAAAATAATGAAATCACCGGGTGAAACAGGTTCATATTTAGTAAAAATTGAAGTAACGGATATGAAGGATTTAAGAAATACACCTGAGAAACTATTTTGGACAAAGGTTCATAAAAAAGCTTATTTTGTGACAGATGAAGAATCAGAATCTGAAGATGTTATTGAGTCAATTGATAACATTTTATTAAAAGTCGGAAAGAAACTTTCCAAAATTCCAAATGTTCAAATCGAAAAAATTAATAATAATAAAAATACATACGGTGGATTTTAAAAATGGTTCATATTCGTTATATTATTTAGTATGGCTTTGAAACAATGATTTTTATGTATTTCAGATTAAATAATGAATAGACAATTTGAAGATTCGTCAGATGAAAATTTTCGAAAAAAACGTATAAGATTAGAAAAAATTGAAGTATACAATGAGTTTATTGAATTGGAGAAAGCTTTTAAAGGAAATCTTAAAACATTTTATTTGAAACACAATATACA
>JAGFPH010012544.1:7819-19892 GCA_018207615.1 Philaenus spumarius | reverse complement strand
TCTTCGTCAGTTACAAGCAACGACCACATAAGACCAAAAATGTGGTCGTTGGTTACAAGATAGGTACTATATACGCCACTACACACCGCATAAAAATAGAGTGCGTCTCTTTCCTAGCACACATTGCGTAGCTAAGCTATGTGACAAATCACACCGTGAGCAACAATTTCTGTTTATATTTATATGCTGGCGATAATTATGATCATTACGTTTGATGTTAATCAGCATTAAATAGAAGTACTTACTTTCTTTATCAAACATTAGTGAAATCTCCTCTCAAGTCCTTTCCTTCAGGTTTGAATACCGTTAACATTCTTTTGTACAGTCCCATATCACCGGCCGAAGTGTCAAATTCTTCAATAACAACTTCCATAATAAGGACAATTATGAACTTTCTGAACTGTCACGAGCAGAGTGAACTTTCTGAGCTAAGCAAGCGACGCATTAATAAGTGTGCTACAGCGAAGCTGGTTGATTTGAAATGGTCCATTTGAAAACTAGGTGAGCTATGTTTTCAGCACGCGCACGCTACGTGCGGTGCGTAATGGCCTTATGCAGCATAAAGTTCTCGAGTTTGCAAGAAGTGAGTCGGTAATTACAGTGCAGCGGGCTTTTCGTCTCCCATTCGCCATTGAACCACCAACTAGGAAAAAAATAAGCCATTGGTTTAAGGAATTTCAACAAACTGAACGTATTTTCAAAAAATGAAAAAGCCCGGGCTCATCTCGTTTGTCAGAGGATGACGTCAGACTAATGGAATACAGTTTTGTTCGCAGTCCAAGTAAGTTAACCAATATTGCTACTAGATAACTAGGAATACCTCAACCAACTGCATGGCGATTTCATGTTCCTAGGCGGTTTGGGTTTTGAGAAATATAACAAACAATATGGGTTGTTTTAGTTGTTGTTTCAACCCATAAATATTTTTAAATCTTTTCTGAGTGCGCCTCCATGCCTATGAGCAATAAAAAGTGTACCAAATTTCACGTTCCTAGGCGGTATAGTTTTTTAGATACTGTGAGTGAGTGAGTAGATTTTCGAATTTAAATACATATATTTATAATGGATACAGAAGTTTACATGGATAAAAATATAGGCTAATAGTGTATGAATTGAAATTCATTTAATTCTAAGCAGCAAATTAGGTTATCTAATTAATTATCTAGTTGGATAAGGGTCGAGTTTGTTGAAGATAGTCAATATGTTATCTGTAAAATCTCAAAATACTTAAATCCTAAATTGTAAGGCTTAAATACTTGAAAATAAATTTATGTACAATAATAAAATAACACTCTTGACTGTCGATAGCTTTTTTTCAGCAATCGCCCATCTTTATGTCTTGATCACACAATTTACGCAAAATAAAACATACATTCACAGAGTAATAATAATTTACTCTAAAGAAAAAACATTTTTAGTTTTTCGTTGAAAGAAGAATATCTTGATCCTTTTTAAATGATTTGTAATATGAATAACACTTGAGAAGTGTGCCATTTTCTAAATTTACCAAAAAAGAAGAAACTCCCAATGCAAACAGAGGGGTGTTGAACTGTCTGTGGTATCACAGCTACGAAATGAATGAACCGATTTTGATTTAGTTTTTTTGTTTGAAAGGTGATTTGATTGAGACCGTTTTAGTTATGATTCAAATCTGTTCAGTTATTTGAAGATCATCAGCTCTTTTCTAGTTGACTTTTTAGAGGGTTTTGTGTCGGGGCTAGTAATTAGTAATTTATGGCTATATCATACGGACGAAAGATGCAGAAGTAATTGGCAACTTAAATTTTCAGTTATCACCTACTTCAAAAATAAAATAAAGTCATACAGTAGATCTATCGAAAAAACTGCTGAATCATCAGAAAAATTCTAGAGATATTTAATTTGTATAATTTAACTATTTATAGTATAACATAGTACAATGTAAAATGATAAATGTTGAGAATAAAATAATTACATATCATTTAAAAACAAAAGACTCTTTGTATTGTGTGTAATTAATTTTAACAATGTAAACTTAAACAATTAATTGTACACTAATCAAGCAATTAACTTTAGTTTCATTATTATCTAATCAACTCCATTGTATTCAAATGAAGTACAGATTTAAATTTGGAATAATGTTTTTGTTGTTTAATTATAACACTAGTCACTGTTAAACATAAATACAATTATATTGTATTGTAACTAATAGAAGGATTTTTATGTTTCCGAAAATAGCTTATGCCAGAAATGGAATTATATATTTCAGAATCTCATAAAACGTACAAAACTTAGAATGCAAAGTTTAGAGTAAAATATTTGATCACAAACAACGCCAATATTTGCAACGGATTAAATTAAATTCAGAGTATGATGTACAAAATAAGGAATTAATTAGAAACTCGATGTCGACACTAAAAATCAACAAGTTTGCGGAGTTAACATGCCAGCGATAAATCCACGTCAAGGGTAAATTATTATTTCAGGCCAATGTTTTACCTTACTTATAAATGAGCCGGAACGTAATAAAGAAATTTAATGTGAAGTTTGTTAACGAACGTGTAGTCCATCAACTATGCCACCGAGGCATATGAACATAATATATCAAATGTTTTAATTTGGTGCTTATTTTCTAAAAAAATGCATTATACTAAAAGTCATAGAAATTTTAGCACTAAGAGTTTGAATATATATTGCCTATAAATACAAGATACCACACACGCTTTTTAATTAATCATTCGTTGCTGTTTTTTGTTACTTAGTTTACTACAAATATTTTGCTCGCAATTTCAGTCAATTAGTAGAACTCCAGTTATCCAAACCAATTGGGACCGGACCCCATTCGGATGGTAAAAAATTCGTATAATTGGATTTTTCCCAAAAAAAGGGTCTATTTTAACCTTTTCGGGACTGGCTTCGGTTTACGCGACTGAATTAAACTATCCGCACATACGACGGTCGCGTTTACACGTTTTATAACTGCAACGTTTGAGTACTATCATCGCTTTAACGCGACTAATATAATTCTTTTACTGGCATTTGCTACAATCTATTAACTTTAAAATGACCTATTTCTACTATCGATAGGAGGTACTAGCTAACATTAGAAAATAGAGAGAATAAAATCATGTTGCCAGTCCGCGTTTTCTAGGTTTGTCGAAGCCTATTTTGAAAAATTAATTAGGAATATACGCTTTATCCAAAAATGAAATTTGGTTATAACAAAGTGTAGAGAATAAAACATAGAATTGAACTGTATACTTGAAAATGTTAAAATAACCTTATTTTATAAACGTATTTCACTAAAGCTGATAGCTATTTGTGAAATTAGTCTTGAAACTCTACAGCAGTTCGCTTCACACTAAGGCCATCGGAACCACCTGTTCCGTATGAGCAAATATAATGTTTCACGATAAAACGTCTGCAGTGGTAAAAACCATCATACCTTTAACTAACTTCAAACAAGAAAGTTCAAATAAGCAAATTGGCCGGGCAATAACCAACAATATAATCAGCTGTTCTAAAAATAAACCAATCTGCTTTATTATCAGTACCGTTCGTTTTAGCTCTGTTCAGCTGATAATTATTAACTCTAACATATCCGATCTGATATATAGGCTATTCTGCAGTGGCATTTATTTTCATTAATACCAGATTGATTAGTTTTAAATAATTTGTATTTTTAATTTTAATTTAGAGATTTAATGTTTAATAACTTGTAATGACTTGCAAACAAGCGGTTATCTTATAACGCTTACTTTTCTGGGAGGCCAATATATGGTCGGAAAAATGTATCCATTGCCTCCATCATATACATTTCAATGTCACTAAAAGCCTTAATACAAAAAGCTTTATACAGGTATTTTCCTAGGCTAAATTATTTACGGTCTTTTGGGGATGTAGGGCGTGGTAGAGCGGAGCTTCAGAGGGAGTTAAACACTCTCCCGAACTTAGAAATTAAATGAGATTTTAGAAGAAGCTCACCACGCTTCCGTACCTGAAGAAATGGGGGGAACTTCCTGTACCTGAGAGGGATAGAGGGAGGTTTCACAGGGAGCTCACCGTGCTCCCGTACTGGAAGAAATGAATGGGGATCTCAGAGATAGCTCATACCTGAAGCGTATGAGTGGATCTTGTTTTATTACAGCCTGTGAAAGACTGACCACTGCTAATTTTATAGCGGCCATCTCCCAGTACGTTTAAGGTCTTATATCTAATAATATCAGTAAGGTAAGGTCTTATCTATTAATATCAACAAGGTAAGGTCTTATCAACTAATATTACTAAGGAAAGTTCTTACCAACTAATATCAATAAGATAAGGTCTTATCTACTAATATCAATAAGGTAAGGTATTATCTACTAATACGAATAAGGTAATTTATTATCTACTAACATTAATAATAAAGGTCTTTTATACTAATATCAATAAGGTAAGATCTTATCTTGTAATATCAATAAGGTAAGGTCTTATTACTAATATAAATAAGTAAGGTATTAATTATTTATCTGAATAATGTAAGGCTTTTTTACCTACTAATATCATTAAGATAAGGTATTATCTACTAATATCAATAAGGTAATTTCTTACCTGCTAATATAAGGTATTTCATACTAATATCAATAAGGTAAGACCTTATCTTGTAATATCAATAAGGTAAGGTCTTATCTACTAATATAAATAAGGTAAAGTCTTAATTATTTATCTCAATAATGTAAGGCCTTACCTACTAATATCAATAAGGTTAGGTCTTACCTACGAATATCAATAAGGTAAGGTCTTATCTAGTAGTATAAATGCACAATATCTCTGCAATTTATTGTTTAAATAAACAACCTATTCTGAAGCAATATAGTTATTTACTTCATGTATCGAAATGTGTCGTTACTCTCTCCCATAGATACATCGTAAGTAATTAAAATGTTCAAATGTTTTACATCGTCATGAACGAGTAATTAACAACTTTATTGATGACTTGTTTTAAAGAGGTGATTTTATAAAACAAAAATGCTGATGCGAAAGAAGGTTTTATTGGGATTTTTTTTTTATTGGAACATGGGATTAAAAAAAAATTATTGAACCTTATCAGGGTAGAGTTTTCTTAAAATTACTAATTAACTTCGCTAAACGTGACAACATGGCATTAATTTTAAAGCCTCTAAGTCATAAACATCGTGGTTGAGTTGTGATATATAATACGCTTGATAGAAAAAAAACTTGAACGCAGATTCTCCCGAATAATACGTTTTATTACTGAAACATTTTTCTTTTCAACGACAATGTTTTCATCTCCAGCGATGCACGAGATTATTGCAGCTCTTGCATCACTGAAGATGGCGACTTTGTCGTTGAAACGCGTTTGAGTTAATAAACTTATTAATTGTGATATTCTGTGTTCAAGTGGTATTCTATCAAATGTTAATCGATAGTTAAGTCGTGATGTTTCAGATTTTATATTATTTTCTTCTCACAAGTCAAGCTCAGTATTTACTTATACCGATTGACTCCAAATTAAATTGTATTGAGACCTAAACGTAAAACATTTAAAATATCTGTGTCTATCTAGGTGGAAAAATAGTTTCGAAGGAACGTTCAATGAAATTGTAATCGTAGATTAGGAGTTATTTCATCTTAAACTACTCATTCTGTCTTCAAATTTTATTCCATCATTATATCTTCTCACAAGCCAAGCTCAATATTTATTACATAAATATCTTGCAAAATAGCACACAATAACGTAGAGCTCTGTAAAAATTCAAACTAATAGCTCCTGAGAAATGTGTACCGAAATATGGAAAAGGAAATCAAATTAGCAGATTTTATAATATTCCCTAACTCAATAATGATAATAATTTATAACACAACGATTCGGGTCAAGAACGTGGCCAATTTACATATAGGTAGAAATAATCGACAACGAAATTCAGGAATCACAAAAATTAACATAATTTCAAGATAGCTCACTATCTACGCGTTTCAGCTTATTAGTATTCAGAGAACATAAAAATATAAAATACGTTTAAAGGTTGTGTTTATCTTCTCTTCATCAATATTGATGAAACCCGTCGGTCGAAACGTAATGTTGCAATTTGACTCTGTGAAACATGACTGAACCTCCTTCACGAAATAACACTAGAAAACAGCGATGCACGGTAATTGCAGCGATAAGTTATTCCGCAAGATCTGTGTGTTTAGTAAATAGACGCTTCTCTAGTTACAGATAACCCGAGTACGTTTCACGTACAAAGTTATGGCTCGATCGGTTGTTTCTATTCATAACAGCTGACGGGTCACGTGACCTTATCTTGGGTTTCTATTCATAACAGCTGATAGGTCACGTGGTAATGGCGATACGTGATTTTAACACAAACTCTCTCAGACTGTTTAGATGGATATCTGATTATTGCTTCATTTGAATCGGCTTATTTCGTTGTGAATGGTTCGTTTATATTGTCTGAACTGGTATCAACGAGGTCTTCCTAAAATAGCAAATGCTAATAAGTAACTTATCCGTAGTGAGCTACATAATCGTCAGGCCTAAAATATTCTTGTCTTGCCAAGAAGACTGGAAAGTCAGATTATTTTCATTTACTCTTGTAACTTGTAAATGGATGCTTCGAGACAAATCTTCTTTTGTTTAGTTACACATTTAAAGTTTATCTATATAAATACAAATGTAAATGTGCGTTTGTTCAAAATCGATAATCTCCAAAAGTTATTCACCGATTGCTTTGAAATGTTCACACAAACTTTCATTTGAATACAAGCGTGTTTTTATATACTTTTTGAAAATCTGTTTTTCAATATACGTAATTGAAAAATACTATTGAACATAAAAAACAACAAAAAATATACTCAATATTCAACAAAAATGTAAGCGTCATTAAATATGTTTATTGACTATAATAATAACAGTAGTCAGCTGTTTCCTATATATTTCCATTAACAGCTGATATCAAACTTAAAACAATTATTTGAATTTCTTACATTTAAGTTATGGTTTTGTAAACAACCCTTCATCTGTTGAAGTAAATATAAAAATTACACTATCCCGGAGTAACATAGGCTAGAATTCATATTGATAAAACATTTTTAATTTCAATATTTGTAAACTCATTCGGAACAAATTCTCAGGATCAAGTTGAACGTTAAATCCATAGCGTCTAACAGCTATAATACCAATAAATAAGCAACATTTGAAAAACTAAAGAAACGAAAATTGAAAAATGAAACTTATATCATTCAAAACGTACTGTGCAAAGATGTGCACAAAAAGCATAAATTATGTGTGTACGTTGCCTTTAAGGTGGGTAAAATAAATTCAACATAATTTTAGGTCAGGCCTAGACTGATGAACCAACACGTACATTTCTTGAATGTGTTTACATTCATTACCATATCAACCAATTGAGTAAAATAACAGATAAAACTGTTTATTCGGATGTCCAACTTAGTGCAAATTAATATTTTAAGTTAACCATAAACTGAACCAACACATGTTTCAACACACGAACCAATAAAAATTTGCGTTAAGGAATTTTAAAACAAGAAAAAACTATGTTACATCCTAATTAAAAATAAATAAGATATGTTGTAATTTAATAGTAGGCCTATTTACTGATAATAGACGGTAATTGATAGTGAGTAACCAATATTAACAGCTGATTTCAAAATATGAAACAAATATTTGTACGTCCAACTTCTTGGTTAGGATTTTGATTAAGGGTAGACATGAGCCTTACTGGTTCTTTTAAACTTTATTATAACTGCTGATATGAAATTTATGAAATTATTTGATTTAAAAATTTAACATTATTTACCATCTTAGTTTTTAGGTTATTATTAAACCTACACCTTTAATATAAATAAACTATAACGTATGTTTTTAGAAGGTTCCACCGGGGTTGGCGTGCGGAGCACGCATAGGTCTCCCCTAGTTATTTACAAAAACATAATGATATTATGTGTGTGATTCAAATTTCATTATTAGTTTTGAAAATGTATCTTTTAGCCATAGAAATGTAATCAGATTTATATTCTATTGTACGTATTTATATCTTAGGAATAACGTTTTAGGCTACTTAACAAAAGTTTCAAGAAACTTATTTTGTATTATTGTTGGATGCGAATGGACGAAACATTATTTTGGTGATATGAACTAGGTTTAATGGTTGTTTTGCTGTGCTGTGCTTTAGATGCTTTATGTAATTACCTGCATACGAGAAATATAATATTAGCATGATACAATGAAGTTTGCTTCTATCCAGTTCAATTTACATTAATCTTTCAATTTCTCAAGATTTTAATCGTTCTTACTTCATAAAAAATCAAATACAGATTACGCTAAATTGTGGTGACTGGAATCTCGCCTTTCAATCAACGGAGAAAGTAGGATGAATTCTGAGTCGAGTTACATTAAATTAAATACTGGCTTTAAGATCTACTCTCAAAAATCGAAAAGCTGCATCTCCGATAGTAGTGATTGACCATGGATTAAGACTAGGCCATTAATTAGGTTCGTTCGAGTATTTCTATAGTATAAATTATCTTTAAAACTGTCGGCTAACTAATGGTTATAGGTCCCCAATTAAAACTCATAATGTTTGTATCCTGATTTTTTTTTTTATATAAATCGGATTAAAACATAACCGTTTGGATTCCAGGCGTTGGGTAAACATCTAGTTATATTACTTTGTTATACCGGGTGTCCCATAAAGGTCTCCCCCTCCCTCTTTAATTGTTGAACGACTGTAAATTTTCAAACAATCTTTGGTAAATGTTACTAACATAAGTCAAATTACTTTTTAATGTCGTTTAGGGTTTCAACCCTCACCCCTAGATAGAGGTTGCTGGGGGTAGTTTTTTATTTTCAAATAGCAACCCCTAGCAAGTTGCATACCATTTTAAAAAGAGGGTAAAAAAAGAAAATGAATGCCGCAAACTAGACTTCTCTATGACTTCTTAAACTAAAGTTATGGTAAAAAATGTATCACCGTAATTAGATTGTTGAACTATCCCCCACTAAAAATAACAACAAACTCTAAAATTTAACAACTAAGCTCTAGAGTGACCGTTGTCAGGAAACATTTTCAATGCCCTTAGCTTAAGTCGTACACTGTTATTTTTAGTGGGGGATAGTTCAATAGTTTAACAATCTAATTATGGTGATACATTTTTTACCATAACTTTAGTTTAAGAAGTCATAGAGAGGTCTAGTTTGTGACATTCATTTTCTTTTTTTACCCTCTTTAAAATGATATGCAACTTGCTAGGGGTTGCTATTTTAAAATAAAAACTACCCCCAACAACTCCTATTTAGGGGTGAGGGTTGAAACCCTAAACAACATAAAAAAGTACTTTTGACTTATGTTAGTAACATTTACCAAGATTGTTTGAAAATATACAGTAGTTAAAAAATTAAAGAGAGGGGGACCTTTATGGGACACCCGGTATTTTGTTTGTGTATTTAAATGTAATTATTATTTTAAAGTTTGCCAAAAGCTAATTTTGTTGTCAGTGAAGAGTCGTCTTGTAAACGGTAATAAATCAGTGATCCTATATTAAAGTAGTCTATTTGGTAACGACTCTTTCTAAGTAACTCCGTTATTAAGCCCTCCACACGTTACGAATTAGTTCAAGAAAACTTTACTCGGGAATAAATTCATGAATACAATCTAAAAGCTATACAGGTAGCCTAGGTAGGCCTAATTCAACAAAAAAATACACTTAATCATCTTTGGTTAAAATTACACCTGTCGACTCATAGATAAAACATAACTGACTCCAAAACCATACTTCTATTTTCTTATTTTTGAAATAGTAAATGTTTTAGTTGCAACAACTACATTTTTCAAAGTTAAAATTGCAGAAACATTTTTGAAAATTCTTCTCTTTCATGGCCGCATTGTATTTACTATTTCTTTTGACTCAATATTTTGACGACACCAAAAACATTGTAGCACAAGAACCTTGTGCATAAAACATAAATATCTAAGAACTAAATCGTAGTTCTTTAATTTGTTTAAATATTCACATTTATTTTGGCTTAATATTCTCATGTGGCGTTTATTGACGGAGTCTTTCATTATAACGATCGGTTTTATAATAGCTTATATACTATTAAAAAAATAAGCATTCAAAAAATTTCAGAAACAAATTATATTATTAATATTTCTAAATCCTACATTTTACTAAATATGTTTTGTGCCATGTAGATAGCTTAGGCAGCTTACAAATACTATGATGAGTCACCGGATTTTTACGCAGAATATGAGCTGAGATATTACTACATATTAATAGGCTACATTAAAACATGAAAGTTATAAGCTGACAATGAAATGTAGTTATGATATAAAAACTTGTTTTACCTTTGCAGTTATTAAATAATAATTGGTTGATGGTTCTATGAAGTCCTTGAAGGGTACACTATTACATTTATAATTCATTTTATTCAAACAACGGTCATTGTTAAAATATTCATCAATTATAGAATAATTTCTAGTTTCATAAATCATAAAATGTTTTTTCTTAGGTTGTTTTAGCTATTGTTTCAGTTTAATTTATCTGCAATTAGTTAACAATACGAGACATATTTATTACACGACTTTTTTATTCTTGGATAACAAATTATCAAGTATACTGCGCAAATAAATTAGAAATATATTTCACAACCTTTTAAAGAAGTACATAAACAAATAAAAAAAAAATAGCTGTCCATTACCGGCATATTCTGAATGATATTCTGCTCTCCATTCTCATTAGTTCTAATGGCACAAATAAGAACAACCAAACCAAAATAAATTCAATTATCGCTTTGAAATTATGATTACCTCGAAAGCAGTATATACTATACAGCCCATACATTAATGCAACAAATTCGACTTGAATATCGTTTAAAACTAATTTTGGAAAATAGCCAAACCCCCACACTAAATGCATTAATACCGTACCATACAAGCCTAAACTAAAATTGTTAATTGTAGTAAAAAATCTTTTTCAAGTTAATTTACAGGCTGAGGTATATTTTCCCATTTTTTACTATAGGCAGCATTTAACTAATATATTCGAACTTTGCGCTAAAAATTACAACCATAAAAAAGTTTCATGCAACAATAATTTTGACCGAGCTCTACGATATTATGTCTACTGAGCTAGTGCTTAAGTTTATGCTCTGTGAATTAGTTTTGATCAACTCTTACATTAGGTTACTTGTATCAACGTTGTTTCAAACATACGTTTTAGATAACATTTACAATAACTTTGATTTGCTGCTGTGCCTACTAAGGGAATTATTTTGGTTAGTCCCTAAAGAACTTTTTGCTTCAACATATTGAACTATTGGTGGTATTATCAAAAAACCACAAAAAAAAGTGTTGCTACACTTAGGAGGTGCCATAACTTAAAACGGCTACAATGTTTATCATACTATGAGAGTGTCGTAATAACTTTCTCCAAGTACCTATAATTTCTACCATCTTGGTTTAATTTTGCCCACTGATGGGCAGTCCAAAATCTTCCACCTTTATTTTGCGTGTGTCTAGAAGTTGTACTAAACTACGCCAGTTATCGTATCCATAGGCAGCTAATTCACATAAGTTTACTTATGTCATGTTGACTATTTCTTGTTTCGATGTAATTTATTAAGCCCGGCGTTGATGGCATTGTTAACGAATGTTTCAAGTACCTACCATCTGAATGGATCCATTATATACTCAATCTGTTCAATGTAGTCTGGCATAATGAATATATACCTGCAAAATGGGGTAAAATCAAACTAAAAATGATATTTAAACAAGTGGGACGCCGACGGGCCAGTAAAGACCATATTTTTTGAATAACGAATTTGAAAATTTTAATACAAATTTTCATTACTAGGTGGAGTTTACAAAATTTCTCCTTTCGATATTTTATAGCCCTTATGATTGCCTATCCAACGATATCTATATCACTTCTCTACGAATTGGCATTCATGAGATAAAGTGCATTATGTAAATGGGCGTTATTTCCACCTAGCTCCTCCACCTTAATAATAACCCCCTCACTTTATTAGACATTCCTATCCTAAGTTTTGATGAGAAATTCAAAAATGGTGTCA
>JAGFPH010012543.1:0-23201 GCA_018207615.1 Philaenus spumarius | reverse complement strand
TTGTTTGTTATAGCAGATTAATTTCATTACTAGTAAACAAAATTGTATTGTTAAATAACACTGATTCACAGACTAACATATACTTCTGAATTCTACCAACAAAAGTAAATTTGTTCTTTCCATATTATAAAAATAAGTATAAGTATACACACATTATCAAATATATACTTTGGGAAATGCAAAAAACTGCATATTTAACATTTACACCAAGTAAAAATCTGATTCAGTTGCTAATTTTAATGTTTGGTTAATTATAAAATTATAATAATAATAATACTAGTTAAAATGTCGTGTTGGTTGTTTTAGAACACCCTGTAAGATGTGGGGTTAGGTAAAATATTGTGCGTTACACATGATAACTGCTTCTTTACATCACTCCTATTATACACCTCGGCTTCGAATCATGAAGCAGTTACCTCACTTGTAACGTAAACTTCTATTAAGACGTACGAGTTGCCTAATAAATCACAATTTTTAGAATTAAGATAAGTGTTTTGATAGAGTAAAAGAGGTTTGCAAATTATAGTAATTTTTTTTAACATATACCTTTTGTATTTTTTGTAAGATTAATAAACGCAACTTATTATTAGCGAATTTCCATAGGAAAGATGATCTATTGCAGTGATCCTTGTGATGAGACCTTAGGTCCGGGAGTAGTAAATAAGCACCTATCATCGTCCCCAGAACATGTTTTGGGAATCATTAAAAATTATATCTATAGGCTATACTAGCTGGCCGATCTATATACTAGACAAACCAAAATTAAATGTACATTAACAAAAACAAAATAAATATATATATATATATATATATATATATCAATAAATATATTATACTATGTATTCCTTATAGAGATTTTTACATACCAAATTTCATTAAAATCCGTTTGGAGGTTTTCGAGATTTAGTGATGAGTGAGTCAGTGGTATTTGGATTTTGTATATATAGATATGTACACAGTGTTCGTACACTAGCGGCCGCATTTTAAGTTCGATTTGGTCCAAAATTGGAAGCACGGTTTTAGACCGGAATCAACTATTTTTTGTAAATTTTCGTACAAGAGTGCAAATTTGTAGAGTTTTATCGAACGAAATAAATGTAGGGTATTATTCTGCACATTTTGTAAACACGGCCTTATAGCTCGCTTGGTTCCCTCAAAATCGATCAAAATCGTAAAATACCATAAATGTACTCGGTTCAAATCCACTTGTGGGAGGAGGGGGGTTTACCGTGGTGCATCTTCCTATCCGAGGCCCGACGGCCAATTTTGTAACCTGCGAGCGAAGTGTAGCAGACCATAAGCCGAGGCCTCAAGGACGAGGTGCAGACTATCAAAGCGAGTGTTTCCACTACGAGTGAGGCGCGGGTGGGGGCTCAGTTACAAACAACTTCTACTAATATGTTATTTCGTACAAAGAGGCAGCTATTCAGTGCCTTTGTAAGTAGACCGATTACCCAAATAGTTGGTTGAAACCACAAAACATATAAACTTGATTTTGGAAATTCGCTCGACTCACGTCTGCGGTTCAGCTGTGTGGTCGAATTATTATCAAGATTTGGGATTTCCTTTTAACGGACGGAACCATAACCAAGTTTTCAAATCGTATTTTGTATAAGTTAAAAGGCTATAAAGATTAGGCTCGATGTTTAAAACTGCCACCACTTTTATAACTTTTTTTAAACATAGGACTAAAGTGCGTCTAAACTTAATGCATCTACAAAAAGCTAACATCTCATGGCTTCTTTACAGCATAATAAACGGGAAGAGTGCTGACTTGTAAAAATGTATGTTTTAACGTTATACATGGTTATAAATGTTTAGCGTTTTGTTGCCCACTTTTGCACATGTTTATGGGGATGTAGGCTATACACTCGGCATAAAAAGTATAATAAATTCGTTCTTATTTATTTTATTTGCCCAAAGACCAGAAATTGTTGACAGATAAAAACATCGTTTATACGATTAACGTGATCATAGGAAAAGAAATAAAAACTTACTTCGATCAGCGAAAACGCAGTAGCTTCTAACATTTTCAATACTGATATAAGTTACTAGAGGGCTCTCTTCGATCGCCAACCCCCGCGGTGAAGCAATCACAAACAGATTACCACTTATGAAACAAAGGTGTCAAATAAGGGAAATATAACAATTTATTTTTATTGTAAAGGGTCTGTTACCTCCCAGTTCACCCGTTAGGCGTAACTAAATTGTGTGTATTATTATTTATTTTAATTTCTATAAAACACATAAAATTAATAAGTACCAAATGTTCTAGCTAGGAAAGTTTAACAATCAACAATTTGTTATAGGGGTTGTTAATACATTTTCATCCCTTAGCAGCACGTGACAAAATGTAATATCATCATTTTTCTATGTATCTTATAAAAAGGAAGTGTGCATTTTCAGCTCATTAACTTTAAGGGAAATATAACAATTATTTTTTATTTTTTAGGGGTTGTTATCACATTTTTACCCTTTAGCAGCTCGCGACTAAATTAAAATCTAGTTTATTTTTTCTATTTATCTTGTAAGAAATAAATGTAAAAAATGTTAGCTCTCTAGCTTTAAGGAAAGTATAGCAATTAGTATTTATTGTTTTAAGGGTTGTTTCAACCCTTAAATCAAAATTAATTATAGCCTATGTTACTCAGTGATAGTGTAGTTTTTACCAGTAAAACTATTTTTTCAATCGGTTCAGTAGTTCCAAAAATTACCTCCTACATACAAACAAACAGGTTTTATCTCTTTAATTAGTATAGATGTACATAATGTTTCCTAGAAAAATGATTCCTACATTGTTAAACCAATGAAACTGTAACACATCTGTGAATTGATAAAATTATTACGTTGTAAAATTCAGTTTTAAACTGCAGTAAGTAGATGTACTTGTAGATTTTTTGAATCTATTCCTCTATTTGATGGAATAATCTTTGAATACATCATCTCACAACTACGTTTCAACGATAAAGTCGCTATCTTCAGCGATGCACGAGCTGCAATACAGTTTAAACTGTAGTTCGTTTATTGCAGCTCGCATCACTGAAGATCGCGACTTTGTCGTTGAAACGCGTCTGAGGTAACAAACGTATTAGTTGTCAGATTCTGTGTTCAAGGTTTATGCTGTCAGGTACATCTTATCACAAGTCAAGCTCGATATTTTTATTTACCTCCTATATTACTTAAAAACCGGCAAGAGATATCAAAAATCTGATTACGGTTAGCTCCGATATTCGATTTAAAATATGATTTTTAATTTCGATTTCGAGCTAGGTACTAGGTTGGAAAATAGGTTGAACTAGCAACTAGGCTGGGAACTTGGAACTACTCAAAGTTAATGTTTTACCGTGTGCAAAAACTTTAATTTGCTTATATAACATTTTACGAAAGATACTATTGACAACTTATGGTTTTATTATCTTAATAAATAAACATGTTTTTATAAACCTTTAATAGTGATTTGCCATGGGTACATATTTAAAGATGAGCTATTGCAGTGACCCTTACGGTGAGACCTTAGGTCGGGAGTAGTAAATGAGCACCGATCATGGTCCTCAGAACATATTTTGGAATGCAATTAAAATGTTTAACCTTTATAAATACGCATATACATGTGTACATATGTGTTCGCACTCTAACGGCCGCATTTTAAGCCCGATTTGATCAAAATGTTGTACACACGTTGGTTGACTCGTCAATCCACAAGTCGGTCGGACGGAATCCGTCTCCAGAGCGCCGAGTCTCTACAGCGCTTAGCGGGCTGGCATAATCTGACAGTTTTGACATCCAAATTGGAATTCACAAAAGCATCGAACCGTGGTAATGGCGTGTGCCCAACTGAGCATAGTGGATGATCAGCACTGGGATGACGCAAATTTTGCATACATTTCATTGCAGACATGATACGCCTCAAATTCTAAAGTAACATAATGAATTTTATGTATTTTTTATGTAATTTTATCTCGTTCTTTTGAGATGCTCGCAGTTAATCTTGAATGACTATGTAGAGCTACTTATATATTACTAAAATGATTTGGTTTAACATTACAAATCAAATCAAAGAATGACGCAAATTTTGCATACATTTCATTGCAGACATTACCTAACCTAACCTAACCTAATACTCCTCGAATTCTGGGCAGTTACTGGGCCGAATGGTTGCCTCCTACGAGCGCCCTGTCCATCGAGCGCCCACTCTCGGATTGACGAGGGTCAGAGGGGGGTTGACAGGTCTAGGAGCTTTCCAACGAGCGCCGCATTTCTATGTCACCCCCTTCGACCACCTGTACTTGTAGTATTTACTTCTGATCGCGTGAAAATTTAAAAATAAAAATTACGGTTTTCGTGAAATTTAACATCAAAGATTTTAAATGGCCGCCATCTTGAAACTGTTTAAGATATCGTAACGAAATTGTATACACTTGTTTGACCTACCAAGGTACAAGTTCGTGCCAAATTTGAAGTTTCTATATGAAATAGTACTCAAGTTATAAAAAAATTTTTTTAAACAAAAACAGACGGACAGACAGAAAACTAGGAATTTCAGACCCATATTTATGTGACTTTTTTGGTTGTCTTGACCTAAGGAACAAATACACCAAATTTTTCCAGGGATTTTGTAAACACCCAGTATACAGTAAACCGCATCTTCCACAAAATTGCAGTTTAAGATTATATACATTGCTTAAATGCATGCTTAAAAATATTTGTTTTAATCCATTAGTTGCGACATTTTAGCCAATCAGCTGGCGTAAACAATGAACCTTTTCGCATTTTTTCCATCCACTACCAGAATATTAAGAGTACAAATTTGAAGTCTTGTTTGAACTGGCGTCCGCGGGCTTTCCTTTGGATCCCTGTCGCGAAATTACTTCTGGCGAACCATGTGCGATGATTCGTGACAGGCACGCCTTGATTTTGAGGCCGCGTTTGACTAAAAGTGGGCACGCAATCCCGGCTGTTGCTAACAACGAACCTTTTTGCACTTTTTATTCCATTAATAGGACACTTAGAGTTAAAGTTGATGTTTTCTTTTATGATTGGCGTATAAACTAATCAAGTTATATTTAGACATATTAAATCCGCTTTTGAGGGATATGCATGCTTATATTACGTTTAATTTAGGGTTTTATAACATTTGTAGCTGATTTGAGAGGATACATATTTAGGTCAGAAGTAAATACTTCAAGTACAGGTGGTCTAAGGGAGTGACACAGAAATGCGGCGCTCGTTGGAAAGTTCCTAGACCTATCAACCCCTCTCTGACCCTCGTCAACCCGAGAGTGGGCGCTCGATGGACATGGCGCTCGTTGGACAGGGCGCTCGTAGGAGGACACCGACCGAATAATAACATCACCGAGCAGACCCTTTGATTATTTATGGCCCCGGCTCTGTGGAGACTAATTTGCCCTCGGCGCTGTGTAGATGTCGCCGCTCGGATGATGTCGTTAGCCAAAATATACAACAGGAAGGTCTTTTATTTACAGGAAGTAACTATTTTTGAGATTTTTCGTACTAGAATGAAACGTTTTAAGGGTTTATCTAAAAAAAAGAAGAATATGAGGATATTATTTAAAGATGCACACTTTGTTTTTAAACACGACCTTATAGTTCGCTTCGTTCCCCCAAAATATATCAAACAGTGAAATACCATAAATGTACCCAGTGCAAATAAACTTGAGGGATTTTATCGTGGGGGCACTTTCTGATCCTAGACTGATGGCCGAGTTTTCCGCTGCGAGTGGAACGAAGCAGCACTAATATCATTTCGGACACTGTGCCGTTATTTAAATAGCGCGCCACTATCTGAAGCAAAAATGCACTATCGTTAAACTGAAAGTAAATCCCTGCTTAATACACTGAACGCCCACGGCATCTAGCGGGTAGAGAACATAACTCCAATCAGCTGACTATTAACATTGCTAAGCGCATGCGCAGATATTGTAACTTATGTAATCGTTCGTTAGTCATTCTCTTTGAAATTAACCTTGAACTTGTAAAGACCTTCAACGACCGACATGAAAAACTTCAAAAAACCTCATGGCAAAGTAAACGTTTGTAAAATGCGAAGTGAAACGTAAACTAGTTCTTTAATCAAAAATAGTCGTTTACAAAGTGCGATAAATCAACAACAGTAATGTCGCGAAAGTTATTCATATTGTAAAGCGGACGGTCAAGTTTCGTTACTTCACAAAACATGTGAATATGTTTAAACATTTTGACATCTATTACCAGGTAAAGATTTAAACAAATTCTTAATTATATTTCCATCTAAGTAAGTAAGTAAGTAAGTAAGTTTTATTCATCGCTTCTTTACAAAATCAACAGTATAAAAAATATAAACTAAACACAGTACATATTCTATCAAATAAATGTAAGTATACATACTTTACTGTTCAAAATATAATAGGTTCTAATTAGTTTCAAATGAGAAGCAATAAATCCCCGAGGTATATAACACCTGTATGGGGCAACAAAACAACAAAAATATAACACAAAAGAACTAAGAATAAAAAATGAAGAAAAACAAAAAATATTTATAATTTAATTACTATTTAAACGAGAAATTGCAGAGAGAAATGCAGCAGGACCAATCACAATAACAATCACAATTAAGCAGAGTCTAGAATAACTAACTCAAAAATCAGCTATATCAAAAATCTCAAAAATCTGAGTTGCTATATTAATTTGTACTGTTGCAAATTTTAACTATAATTATATATCTGCAGTTACAGAGTAATTTTGTTAATCTATAAGTAAATTTAACCTATACAGCCATTTCTTTTAACCCTATGATACAGCCTATAAGCCTTCAGCAAATTTCAGTTTAAAATATAGTAGCCTTTTGTGCTATATAAAGGAGAAACATATCAGTAGAGTAATAGTCTCTGTTCAAATTTTTCTGTTATTAATTTTATAAAACAATATGTTACCATACATTCAGTTTCTTGCATAATATTACAATTCTGTTTTGCACATGATTTTTACACTTAACCTTTTGGTTCTGAAACTAAAATTATGTTGTATTTTGTTTCATAGTTTACAACTGGTGCAACAATGACCAACAAAAACTGAATAAGCTAAATTTCTGAAAATTTCTGCCTTCAAAAGAACTGTTAGTGTAAAACTCCAACTTAGTGAAATATCAGTGACTATTAATAGATAATTTATATGTAATTCAAAATAGCAATTACCTGTGTCTTAAAATCAGTATTAATGAGGGCTATTTTATAACAAGAAAAATACAAAAATAATCTGATAAAGGCTGTATGTAAATTTCTTTTAATTAAATATCTTGGATGGGACCGCTAGCAAATTTTTGGAACCACAATCTTCAAAAGATTTCATTCTAAATTCAAAAAACCTTTTTTTTCTTAAATGAGAGACGTCTCTGAAAATCATTAAACGCCATTATTTTTATTATTTAATTTGACTTAGTAAAGGTTGGCCAACAAAACAAATGTTATTAATAAATCCATGGTGTTATGTATTTAATATTGTAATCTTGTACAAATTAATAAATTGTAATAAATCTTTTATTATAAATGGGGAGGGTTTTTCTAATTTTACTTTAGGGGAGGGATCTTTTAAATTTAATCAAAATCAATATTGTAAATGTAAACTATTCTTAAATTTTCTTTTCAATTATAACTAAGGGCATATCAATTTAAATGTTTTCTTTAAGGGCATGTGATTTTTGCATATCAATTTGTAAGTAATTAATAAACTTAACTGTTTGTTATATGAATTGTATTTATTGTATTTCCTGTAAATAGCTAACTCAGGTGTTCAATATCAACTTTAAATAAGGTAAGGTTACAGATCTTTTTCTGTACTCGGTAAAGTTTTAATTTTTATAGGATTGTATGTACCATCTTAGTCTTAGCCCAGCACGCATTCCAAATTGTTGTCATTATTTCTTTAAAGGTGGTACAACACAGAAGCAGTTATTCAGCGCCTTCGTGATTAGACCAATTTCTCAAATTGTTGGTTGAAACCATAAAACATATAAATTAAATTTTGGATATTCGCTCAACTCACGTCAGCTGTTAAGCAGAGTGATCGAGTTATATGTTAAATGCCGAAGATCTAGAATGGTTTAGTTTAATCGTTTACAAACTCTAAAGAATATTATTTGTTCTATCAAAAGTCATTTACACAAATTTGGAGTTAAATTGACCCCTAAAAACGTAACCACCTTTGTACAAAACCAGTCCTCAAACGTACCAAATATCGATTCATGCTCTTTAAACATTTTCACAATGCAAGTTCAACGCACTTGCCTCACGTTTAGGTGAGTAAAACACACTTATCGTTACGTTCACCTGATCCCAAACACTAAAAGAGCATTATAAATGTAAACTGAAGAACTAAACAATAGCCTCTTGTGTAGCGTATTCATTGGCTCTCCTGTGTCACAATGCACGGAAGGGGACTTTCTGGACCAATCACTTCACGTCTAGTGCTTTTATAAACAAAGGATATCGATCGCGAAGGCTGTGATGTGGTTAAGAAACTGCTGATCTGGTAATTTACCGAACATCCAATTTATAAACTGAGCGCCGGAAAATAAACACGTCAGCATCGTTTTAGAGAGGGGCTGTTATTAATTAATGTAGTCAGTCTGTATTGGTAGTTGTGTGTCTATGTTAGTGAGTAGTACGAAAAGCTACTGGAAGAAAGCCGCAGATATGCAGATGGCGAGTTCACAAATTAGCAGAAATAGAAATCAACAAAATCCAACTTCTGACTAGGAATTTGTTTGGCTAAAATACTATCATATAACTGATCGCAGTCTATTGAAGTTCTTGCTGAAATATAAAGATATTGATTATAAAAAATCGGTAATGTATTTTGTTCAGATATTTGTAATATTCTTATTTCGATTTAAGACTGTTACATTGTATTATACGTTGATAACGCTGAAAACCGGATTGTTAAATGCTCAAGTTATAAGGGACGTTGAAAGCGCGTCGTTGGTAACGCGTCGTCTACGCGGGTTTCGTGTTATACACCGCGTTTTTGAGGCGTTGTCAACTGAGCGTCACTCACTTCCAAAATGGACACCATTCAGATAGGTTGTCTAGATGTACTACAAATAATAGAAATATATGGAAATTGTGTATAAGGAAGGATAGACGGTGGGGTACACACTCAGTGCTTTTAAATTGTGTTAAACAGTTTCACTTAATGTTTCAATTTGTTTATTACTATTATCCTTTGACTTAACGCCATACAGAAGTGGCTGCTATTTGATAGCGTAAATCGTCTTTTCCGTGTCTAACAATTTGCCACTTTAACGACAATAATCACTTTGAAATAAACAATAACCATTAGAACCAGGACAAAGTCGATACTTCTGACTACAGAGGTATCTCTGGTAGCTGCGCTGCTAGTGCGCGTTGACAGCGCTCCGTATAACTTGGTTCGGCTTTGATTTAACGCGTCGGTCAGCGTTGGCAACGCTCAATGCCCGGTTAACGCGGATTTGCCAGCGTTGATAGCGAACGTATAACATGGACCTCGGTAGTTCCATTTACTCAATAACAGCGCTCGTGTAACATGGCCATAAGAAATCTGCAGTGGGTAAACATTTGCTTTAGCTGACTTCATGTAGACATATTTATGCTACCATTTCTCCGCTTATCGTTATATTTAACAGTAAAGCTACTGGATCTAAAATGCAGATTGTTCACAACAATTTTAGCTATTTCATTCAATATCCACCGGTATTAAAAAAACACAATATGCCTTAGTTAGTCAATTACCTTAATTCTATACCATTTGTTAGTCGCCATTACGAATATTGTTATATTAAACGTAATACTTACAATATTCAATATTCTGTTTATCGTCATGCAAAATGATGGCCGTTTGGTTACTCAGCCATTATCATATTTCTTTTCGGCATGCATTTTGATGAAGGAAATAAATTATACTGTTACAGCACAACTCTTCCCTCAACAGTCACAACTTACTGCGAAAAACAATAAAAATAATAATCGAATCCTTTTTCTAAAAAAAAAATGATCAGGCTAAAACCTTGTTGGTTCTTTTAAATAAAGATGTAGAAACTCGACATGTGCTTCATGTTGTCATTTTATCTTTTAACTAGTGGCAACCTCTGCCACGACTTCTCCCTTGGAACTTTCTATATACATAATCATGTTATGTTTTCTTTATAATAAGGATTACTAATAACCCCAAAGCTTAGTTGGTAAATAATGTTAAATGTTCAAATCTAAGTATTTCTTAAGGGGAGTCAGGCCACAAAAATCGGCAAAAATACATTTTTTTAATTTTATTTTTTTCTTTAATCTGTAATTCTTCTTGTTAATTTGATGTAAAAATTATTAATTTCTGAGCAATACTTTTTGAGTTATGAATTTTTAGGCAAACGCATGCATCTAATTTTCTTCGTTATAGTATAGCATGGCTTATTTTCAGTCAGAGTTTTATTTACGATTTGTTCTGTTGGCAACAGGTGATATACACAGATGACAGATGTCTGCTGGTTTTGTCTATTGTTGTCATCTGCTAAATTGGTTACTAGGGTTACTTGTTTACTGGTGTTATTTACAACGTAAAATTGTGGTATTTTATAGTTTGTGTCTAATAAAATGCCTAAATCTAATTTAAAATTTTTTCTAAAACGTAAAAGAGTGTTTACAGGACGACACATTCATAGTAAAAGTGAGTTTGTTGATAGTGAGAATAATGCTTCCAATCCAGAACCTAACCCTAGGCCTAGTACTTCTACAGAATCTAGGCCTTCTACTTCTGCAGAATCTAGGCCTACGAACAATGAGAATAGTGGTAATTCAACTGTAAGAAAAAGTGCTTCCAGTAGGAAATTGAGCACTAGTTTAGGTTCTTATGATGATTTTGAAAATAATGCAGACTTAAATGATTGTTTTGATCTTGTTAGTTTAGTAAGCTTACAGAATTTGTTTGCGAAAATCGCAGTATGTTCGAAGTGCCAGGGACCGCTTTCCATATTGCCTACCAACAGACTAGGCATAAGTGTAAGAATCAATGTAAAATGTAATCTTTGTAATTTCCATGTATCAGAAAGAAACAGTCCAATAGTGAACAAAAAGTCAGCCGTAAATGTTCGTGTAGCATATATGCCTTCCGGTGCATCGGAAGAGGCGAAGAAGCCGCTCGAAACTTTTGTGGCATTCTATTTTCAAATTGCGTTTTCCGAAAGTTGTGTTTTTTCGGACAAAAATACCTTTTTCTCCGTAACCGCTTGAGATATATTCATGATTTTTTTTTTTCTGTTCAGAAAAATAAGCTGCATGTTTTAAGCTAAGGATTTGCCAGTAACAGTTATAGCTCCATTGTAAGTTTGTTTGAAAGACAATTATTTAACTAAAAAATATGTACATTTTTAAAAAATTCATATTTTATTTATTTTTTAAAATAAAGCAAAGTTATTAGGTTAAAGTAAAGATAGAGATAGTAGCTTTAAAATAAAAAAAATTATTGTGATAGAACAAGTAGTTTTTCAGAAAAGGTATTTGAAAATCAAGCAAATTAACATGGCAGGGATAGGAACGCCTGGCTCCCCTTAATATATATTTTATAACAGCATTTAAAATTAAGGTTAAAAGAACCAGCAAGGCTCTGGTCTACACTCTAATAAACACCTAACCTAAAAGTTATAAGTACAAATAATTGCTTCAAAGTTTGAAATCACCTGTTAATGGAAATAGTAGAGCGAACAGCTGTTTTATATGTTATTTTATTCGATTAGTTCCTATGGTAATAAAATGTAAATACATGAGTTGGTTCATCAGTCTAGGCCTAACCTAAGATTTTTTTCCGAGTAAATTTACAAATATTGAAATAAAAGAGGTTTTCATCAAAATGAATTATATCATATGTTGCTCAGGGATAGTGTAGCTTTTTATTAGTAAAACTATTTTTTCAAATGGTTCAGTAGTTCCAGAGATTACCCCCTGCATACAAACAAACTAATTTTACCTCATTATAATATTAGTATAGATAAGTTATAAAATTTTTAATCTAATTTTATTTCATTTTTTATGTCTCCAGTTGCAATATAGTATGAAACTAAATGTAGTATACCTATATAAACATATTTACATATACCTGGATTTCCGTCATGCAACTTATGTTGTAGTATACACTACGCGTTTCGAGAACAGGTTCTCATCTTCATGTGTTGAAATCACTCACATGTGAGCACGCCAAACAAAAATAAAAAGTACAAACACACACACACATACACACAAATTACAACATAAAACATCGCACTGCTCATTTGAATAAAATTTTGTTTATGTACATAAAAAATCACAAAACACGGAACTACCGTATAAAAATGTAACGGCGTTGGTACATGTTAGCATTGCCGCGGTCAATCGTCAACTAAACGAGAAGGTCCGTTATCTCTTGCATCATTATTATTTCTAGGTCCATGTGTAGATACAGCAGTGTTGTACAAGCTATTAGATTTGAAAAATAATTGTTCGCTGAAGAGAGCATCATTATGTTCCATGTTTGCCTTATAAATCTCATACTCCTCCAACGCATTCATCAGTCGACCTTTGTTGCATAAATGCAGAGGGATTATATTAGTCACTAAATTATCATACACATGTCCACTATCAATCAAGTGTAATGCATATTTTGACTTATTCAGTGCGATATCATTTTTGGGTAAGTGTTCCTTAAATCTGTCCCTGAATTTTCTACCAGTTTTACCAATATAAAACTTATCACAATCGCTGCACTTTGTAGACACCAGTACAGTTGTCAATATTTTTCCTGATTTTCGGTTGCAATATTTTCTTTATGTTATTGTGAGTTTTGAATGAAACAGTTACATTAAGCTTCTTGAATATGTTTTTTAAATAGTTTGGTAATAGGTTAGTGTACTCAGCAGATATAAATTTTAATATTTTAATTTCTCTATTTTTGTTATTGTTCAAGTGCTTGGGAATTAATCTATCGATTATTGTTGTGCTATATCCATTCATGTTTGCAATGTGCTTGATAGTTTGCAACTCTTCAATATGGTCTGGTTTGTCCATAGGTATGGTAACCAAACGGTGTATAAAAATGAATTAAAAGCGGCCATTTTTTGTGACCACGGATGATATGAGTCAGCATGAATTGCTATATCAGTAGTGGTAGGTTTTCTATATATTTTAAATTTTAAGTTACTTATGTGTTTTATGACCGTTAAGTCGAGAAAGTTGATCCTATTATTATCTTTTTCCATTGTAAACTGTATTTTAGGGTTTATACTGTTGAGGTAATTATGCAGCATGTCTAATTGTCTTGGTGTTCCATTAAATATTAAAAATGTGTCATCCACATATCTTTTGTAAAACAAGATCCGGCTGTTATATTATTTATTGTATTGTTTTGTATTGTTACTTGTCAACAAAAAGTTATTTTCAAAGTAGTTCAGATATATTTCTGAAAGTAATGAACTTAATGGGGATCCCATAGCCAAACCTTCACTCTGTGTGTATCAAATTCGAAATAATTCTGCTTTAAGAGTATGTTCAATAAATCGATGATTTGGGTAATGGTGTTGTTACTCATTTTCCCGGTTTTAATGAGGTTATCCTTTAAGATATCTAATGTTTCTTGAACCGGTATGTTGGTATATACATTCACAATATCGAACGAGGACAAAATGTGGTATCGTTGGTATCATCGTCAAATTCAAAACTATTTGTTATGCTACAATCATTGATAATTGATATCTTATCTTTGAGAATGTGTTGCAACGTTTGGGCCACCCTGTATCCTGGCGCTGTAGTGTAATTGATTAAAAGTCTGATTGGAACGTTTTCTTTGTGTATTTTAGGCAAACCGGTAAGGCGTGGAGCAACAGGATTGGTTGCTTTAAGATAGTTGAGAATACCATGGAATACGTCTGTGCATTTATTAATGCTTGTATTTATGAGCTTAGTGTATTTACCAGTGGGGTCGACGTTCAAAGTTAAAATCTTGTTACTTTCGATAAACTTAAGAACATTGTCTGTGTAATCATGTTTGTTCATAAGTAAAATAGTATTGTCCTTATCAGCTTTTAAAACTAATGCGTCATTGCTTTCCAGCTTGCTACATATACCTTTCATAATATCAAAATTCTAATTAATTTAATTTAATTAGTACATTACAATAAATATCCGTAAATGAAATATTATTCCAACATAACAATAGGTTCCAGTGGGTTTATGTTATTATCGATCACTCTGCGGATGCATATTGTCCACAGCCTACACTGTTTGCAAAGGTAGGTAACCCATATTGCACAATATATCGACCGGGCATATTGTAAACACAACGTATGACACGATTTTATTTCCACCGCGCCGTTGTCATACGTTGCCAAAAGTCGTGGAATCAACTCTAGGACAAGTTCAATGTTTATGCCTTTACGATGGTGGTTGTAGGCAGCTTTTAATTAAATAGAGTTAAATTATTGACTGACAAACAAAAATAAATTAAAACTATTGCAACCAACACACCAACGCACTATTGTTCCAACAGATAAAAGATTCCTTGGTAAAACAAAGAGTTTATGTAACGAAATATTTAATAAAAAAAGCTGGGAAATATTTATTTGTGTATTATAAAGGAAAACCACTTTGTCGTCCCGAAAGTAAATGTTACGCACGAGCGCAGAGAGACACGTCATTATTAGTCGAGGATCTGAGGGGGGTTGATCATGCATGCAAGGCCTGGCGCAATTTTATTTCTGATTATTGTTACAGGAACTATATAGTGATATTTAACACGTTCACTGCTAAGGACGCACATGCGAGCTTGACACTGAACCCTATGAGAAGTGGCCGTCGCACAGTGCATCCCACGTCAACTCCAGTATTGGTGGTATTTTCAATACACAATGTATTACGTATTCCGCGCGTCAACCACCGTATTGGGAATATTTTCAATGCACAATGCATTGCGTGCTTCGCACGCTAACTCCCGTATTAGGAGAATTTTCAATACGCAGAGCATTGCGTGTTTCGCACGCCAATTATAAGCCTACGTGCTATTTACGCACATGTGCGTTCGATTTAAAATATTAGTAATTATTACGTAGAAAATTTACAAAATAAAAAATACAGTAATTTCTACTCATTTAGGCTATAAATATAAAAAATGAAAGTGAACGTGTTAAAAGCCACGTCGTCGCTCTACAGCGTGGTCGACATCACCAAGGGGAAGGGGGTATATTGCGGTTGGCGTTGTATACTAAAACGCTTATAACTTGAGAACTGTTTTTAAGGTTATAACATTGGAAGCGACAGTATAATCTATAATCTACAAAATATGTGCTTTAAAAAAGTTGTTTACGTTTAAAGTCGTATAGTTGTTGATTTACGAGTAAAAACATTTTTTTTGGTGAATGCAAATTTTTGATTGATAAGAAAAATAATTAGGCCTACTTTCTTAATAAGACAATCACTAAATAAGCCAAGTATTAAAAATTTAAGTTCATAAAAGTGCTTAAAAAAAGTTTTAAAAAGCATGTTGACTGAAGAGGCTTATACAGAGTGATTCAGAACAGCTATAGCTCATTATACAGCTAAAAATAAGAAAATAGTTCATATAAGCATGGATCTGAAAACGCTTCGTTTTCCAGATTTTCGCCATTTTTTTAATGATTCATATCTAGAGAAATGTTTGACTGATTGAGTTCAAACTTGGCACGCTCAAGAAAAATAAGCGATTATAAGTGATATTCCGTGAGAAATATAGAACACATAGAATAATGCATTACAAGACTACTAGCTAACAAGTCATGTATTTTCGTAGCTTTGTCAAATATTTACGGTTAAAAAGTTATGGATTTTGTCATAAATAACTTGTTTTCCGAAAATCAAAAATGTAAGTTTTTTCAGTGGGTTCCTGTATACTTACAACTATTAAAATACAGGAATCTTAGGGGCAATCTTGAGATACATAATTAATTGCACAAAGATTATTATAAACTGCATCGCAAAACATAAATAATAATGTATGTATATTGATTATTATAGGGTGTTCAGAAAATACTGTGTTTCATATAGGATGCCAGGTGGAACAAACCAATTGTTACACATAATTTAACTGTTATCTTTCATCCCATTGTTTTGACAGTGAGACCATCCGATAGGGAATGAAAAGGGCTACGAAAAAGAATTCTTAAGGGAAGAATGTAGTTGCAAGCTTTTAGCATGTGTTTAAATGGGGAAACGGGCAATATTCATGTACCTGTATCTCAATACTTATTTGTGATATATGTATCAAACTTTTACACGTTCATCTTGTACATATAATGAATGTATGGACCTAAAATAAACTTCCTAGGTCTAAAAGAAATTTTTTTAAAAAATAAAACAAAAAAATTTTGATTATTTTTTAAATTAAATTTTTTATTTCAGTTATTAAATTATATATCACTTTTATTTTAGGACTGTATGTTTGTATTATTGTTATGAACATGTGGTAAAAATTTCAGAAGCCTGTCTCAAGTAGAACTGTAGCTACAGGAACATAAAGACAAAAATAGTAAGTTTTCGGAAAATTGTGATTTTATAAACAAAATAATTAATGTATCATAGATATGACTAGTTACCTGGTCTAAAGGCTTGAGATGTTTTGCATATTTTTACTGTAGTATTTCTGTATATATATATATATATATATATTATTTTTTTAAAAAACCAACCTACGACATCAAGTTCTTTGGAAAAAAAAACTTAAATTTATATTTTTATATTTTATATTCAACATATAATTTGACAATAGTAGCATATATATATATATATATATAAGAGTGAAGCTTATCTATGCAGGTTGACTAAAATGTATGGACATACGTTTGAATTTTATTTTTGTTAGAGGTGATTGACAATTAAAAGCTATAAGTGTAATATATCACTGTATTCAGAAAGAAATGTACAATATATTGAGACCAAAAAAAATGTTTTTTAATTTTTTAGCCATTTAACGACATTCTTCCCTTAAAAGTTTTTTGGTGAAATGTGTGGTTTTTGAGTAATTTAGGTTTGACATTTTCAAACAACCGCCATTTTGAAACGCTTGATTTGATATAATCGCTTATTTTTTTGGGATAGTTCTTTGTTAGGTTAAATTTCATGCCAAGTCAATATTTCTAGATAAATATTTCAAATATTTCGCTAGATATGAATAACTTTGTAAAAAAACAGAATGTTTCGACCTATGTTTATTGGAACTTTTCATATTATTTTGATGTGGGGAATCACGCCTTGAATTCTTGCAACCCTTTTTCTGAGCACTCTGTATAATATTTAAAACAAATTTGAAGAAACTTACCAATTTTTTATCTAATCAACGTTTGGGTAGAGTGTAAAAAGAAAATTAGATCGATTATTTCTTACAGAATTACTCTAGTTTCAGGGCTGAATCCCCCTAACAAAACAGAAGTTATGTAGTGAAAAAATAAAAAAATTAAATATGATTAAAACATGAATTGTAAAATTTATAATTTTACTTGACTTTTTTGTCATTTGGTAAACTGCTGTTCAACAGATCTCAACTAGGAGACCTTTATCCTGTCGGCAGTTTTCACGCTATTATTATTGATGGGGTTTCATTAGGAGGGGGGGGGTTTAGTGCACTGCTTTTATACAGGGTGTTCATAAAGTACCTTTAACCCCTTTTATTATTTATTGAAAATAAGCCACTTTGTACAAACTTTGTACAAACCTTGTGTTGCATAACATCACACATTTGTTGACATATCTGAACCTTTATGATTTTGCGGAGCTTGAGGGGGTTAAAAATTGCAAATATAAAGGTAGGTCATGTAATGCACCATTGAAAAGCTTATAAAAGAGAAACAGAATGGCGCAAACTAGAGCTTAGTATCTTGCTTCGTTTCAAAATACAGTAATGGACAATCAAAAAGTTCTGTAAAATGATATTGTTATCATAACATCAAAGCAGGTTATTAATTTGTTAATATTAGGAATAAGTAGGTTGTATGTTAAATATTTTTTCAAATTTTATTATATTTATTCACATGTTACACTGCATATATAAATAAAAATAAAAACGCAATTTAAAATCTCACTTAGATTATACGTGAAAAACAAAAAAATATATAAAAAATATAATGCATCAAAAACGAAAGAAGAATATTTTTTTAACTTATTGATAACATAGCTATACTTACTTACAACATAAATTATACATACATTATACATACAAAATATACAGACACAATTTACAACAATACAATTATCAGTGTAACATTGAACAAATTTAGGGGTCTCCTAGGCATACGCCAGTTTGAGACTTCCATCAAAAAGAACAAAAACAATATTGAAATGGAGAGTTCGGCAGGTGCCCTAACCTAACCACAAGAAAAAACAAGTATGAAGTTTAAAAATATACATAACATAGAGAATAAAAAAATCAATCAACTTGCAAGGCATTACATAATAATATATAGGCCTGTTATTGCATAATGTCGAATAAATGTTCAATATCATCTGATGAAAACAGCCAGGACTTTACATTTCTTAACACTACCCAATAAGACATATTTTTTAAAATAGTAATTTTTGGAATGACAGGGTTATAAAAACGAGCGGCACTATAGGTGAAAAATTTACGGTATAGAGTTAAATTTGGTTTAGATACAAGTACAGGTACAATACCAGAGTTCCTGAAATTGTATGCAGTATCTCGCATGTTATTTACAACAGTATTTTGTTGGCAAAATATTTTTCTAAACTTTATATACGTAAAGATGACGTAACAGAAGGATTTTGGATGCCAAAAATAGTGGCCAAAAGTGATCAAATCTAGATCTCCTAAAAATTACTCGAATAATACTCTTCTGTAGACCAATTAGTGGCTTGAGTATGGTAAGATAAGTACCTCCCCAAACGCTAAGCCCATACCCTGACGCGAAGACATTTTCCATAACTTTGAAACGAAGAAAGATATTAAGCTCTAGTTTGGGCCATTTTTAATCTCTTTTATAAGCTTTTCAATGGTGTATTACATGACCTACCTTTATATTTGACATTGTTTGCCCCCTTACTCCCCTAAACCCCCTAAAATCATAGACGTTCAGATACGTCAAAAAATGTGTCCAGTTGTGCAACGCAAGATATATACAAAGTTTTGTTAACTTATTTTCAGTAAAAAAAGATATTAGGGGGTTAAGGGGGATTTATTAACATTCAGTATATCCCGCGGTTTAGAACACGATATCAATTAAGTCCTATTCAACTCGAACAACAATTATTTTTATTTCCATATAACATATTCTGTTAGGTTATGAACTTGGGCAAATTGCAACATTGATGTGGTAATACGAAGAAGTACGAAGCCGCAGACATCCAAACTGAACATCTGATATTATGGCTATGATGAGAGTGACTGTTATCATAACGTCCTATATCATTCATCGATGTATAAACACACTGGATCGCTTGCTGCGTGTATTGAATACGGTCTGGCCAGCCCAGCCGCTTCCCCCACCACTGGTGGGACAGTAACAACATATGAAGCATTCAAAGCTAATGCAACGTCCCACAAATGTTTTAATTTATTTTGCTCAGCTTCAACATAGGCACCAAACATTATTTGTAAAATAATAATTTTAATTTCTAAACAGTATTTAATTGTTAAACTGTATGTAACACTTATTTGTATGGTAAACTAGTGGATCCAGCAATGCTTCGCTATTGCTTCATTTAAATTAAAGGTTATTAAAGTTATTCCATTGTATTACATTGACTTAAGTGATCGAATTGCAAAATGGTTTTTATGCCACAAGAATATACTACACAAATTTAGATGTATAGTTTGTAAACCTTTATAGATAATACAGTAAACCTTTTGTTTGTTTTTACCTAATCTAAAATAACTGATAGTTGTGATGAATTGTAAAAAAAACCTGATTCTAAATAATTAGCCCAATTGGTTGGAAATAAACGTGTTTTGGTTCATTGTAGGCCTAACCTAAAATTATGTTCAGTTTTTGATGCAAATCAGTTGTTTTATATATAATAAATATATATAATATGTAACAACCAATGTTTGAATTGAATTAAAATATGGTAAGCATTTTCAGTTGATTTTTGTTTTTATTTACCTTAAGTTGGTCAATGTAACCTAAACAGCTGTTGGTTTTGAAAAAATAATAAACTTATTACAAATTTGCTAGTAAAGTTGCTATGGTAATGAATGTAAACAAACATGTGTTACTAAGCATTTTATACGAACAGCTGATTTTGTGCGCTATGGTATTGAGTCCATACAAAAGAGGCTGTTTAGTTTTTTCTAAATTTGAAACTTTTTCGGAAAACTTTTCAAATTTTTCTTTATATGAAAATCTAGTTCGGACTATTATGAACATTTTAAAACAAAAAAATAGCCAAATTGGTCCAGCCGTTCTCTAGTGATGCGCTTACAAAGGAACAGCAATTAATTTTTATTATATAGATTAACAGTTTGTGTTTAAACTATCATTATTGTTGTTGGATAAGGATAAGGAAAAGTTTAGGGAAAGATAAACTGAACCAAAACAATAATGAAAAACATGATCTGTATTAGCATTTTAAACTGCATTTTATTTACATAAAAGTATACCTATACATTACACTTTAAACATTGTTAAATAAAACAAGTTAAGTAAATGTTTGACGCACTCCAAGCTTTGTAAATGTAGCTCGCGATGTTTTGAAATGTTACTATGTTCATAATTTTAACATTTTTTCCATTTTTCATTTTTAACCCCTTAAATAAAATAAAGATGGCGGCCGGAACGGTTCTCTCAGTGTAAGCTTTTTTTCCAAGCCAGTTTGTGGCTTAACTGTAAGTCGAATTTAAAAACTAACATTTTGAGGGTAGCAAATTAGATTTTCAACAAAATTGTATTCTTGATTTTTTTCCGTATCTCAAACGGTATGCTCACAAAATGACCGTAAACTTCAAATTTGTAAAAAAATCGTCCAAGTTTTTGTATTTCAACCATTTATTCAACACGTTTATTCTAAACCAATTCAAAAGTGTTCCATAGTTTTTTTGTAGATAAAGTTTCAAAGAATTCATTTATTATGCCAGTTTTGCCAGTAAAAAAAATTATTGAAGTAAAATTAACAAAGTTATTACCTCAAGAAATAAGCATGTTTAGTAACGAAAGGAAAAAGTTCAACTTTAGGCCTACATAAAAAGTAGTAAACATTTTTTGTAATTTTTTTCATAAATGTAAAAAAGTTTAGTAATTTAGTTCTAAAATAGAATTGTATAAAAATATTGATCAATTTCAAATTTCTTATTTTGAAAAAACCAGTTTTTATGTTCCTACTACAAGACTGCTAACAAAACTAGGCCTGTTTTGAATAGTAATTTAGGAATACTATATCCTCTGCCCAAAAATGACATATTATTATAAAAAAGTGTAGAGGATAAATCAAAGAATTGAACTGTATACAACAAGAACAACGTGTATCACTGTCCAAAATCTATCAGTCTGCCCACCGCGGGTCTAGCCCACCGGTGGAGGGGGAAGCTCCACGCCGGCCGGCTCGTTTCTCGAACCTTTCAGACTACTCAACGCGCAATCCAGTGTGTTTATACATCGATGATATCATTTAGGCATTGAACTGCCGACGTCATTGTGTGTAGATATATTTACAAACAAGTGCCTCTTTGATGTCGGCGCCCATTCATGGCTGTAGGGATTTTAAATATTTATACAATGTTATCTAGGTTTCTGTTTTTAGAAGTAGTCCAGAGAGTTTGTATTATTATCTGTGTACGATCTAGGATTAAAATATACATTATTAATGATACTAAAAAGATTTTCTTACTGGTCAAGAAAAGGGTCAGTTTTGTTGAGTTGTATGGATGATATTCAATCAATGATTTGTTTGAAATATTTTGTTTTGTAACTGTGATTGTAGTTTATATTTGTTTAGCGAATTTCCATAGGAAAGATGAGCTATTGAAGCGACACTCATAGTGAGACCTAAGGTCGGGAGTAGTAAATGAGCACCGATCATGGTCACCAGAACACATTTTTGGTGTCATTAGAAATTATATATACGAGGTGTACCAAATACCAAAAGTCCTGCACTGGTTTAATATTTCGTATATAAAGAACATTTGAAGGTAGATGTGATTGAGGAACCTACTCTATGTAAAAATACTATTTTATTAATATTTCAAAAAAATTATCCGCCATCTTGGACCCGCCATTTTGAATGTAACTTTGTTTTTTTTTAAATGTGAAGGTGGTCATGCGATACATCATTCCGATGTAGAATTTTAAGAGAAAACCTACGGTGAAATTTGTACATCCATATCTTTAACCGATTAAAAATGGCGGCCAAAAAACAATGAAATCGTGGTATCCGATTTTGCCCCATTTTAGTGTACTATTTAAAAAAAAATACTAATTATTATTCTTTTTCGATTTAGAATTAAATAAGCTTTCAAAAGATATGCCACACAACGATATTTGGTCGAACTGTCGAAATAAATTTTAAAAAATCAAAATGGCTGCAACTCAAAAATTTTAAATACACCAAAATATCACATTCAGTGCCTTCCTGAGTAGATCATTTGTCAAATAAATTATTTAAACCTTAAAACATATAAACCTAATGTTGGAAATTTGCTCAACTTGCGTCAGCGGTTCAGCTGCGTGGTCGAATTATTTAAAGCCCACCTACATTTGACCAACAAATGTTTATAATAGCGTTCCTAATTAGTTGTGATAACTAGAACTATTAAATAAAGATTTGTGGATCGAGTGGATCATAGAATAACAACCGAACGCTACAGAGAAATTCTGGTTTACTGAAACTGTAGCTGGCTGTAAACCATCATTGAAGAGGCTTATATCCTTACAGGTAAACCCTAATCGCTTGAAAATGAGTTTAACATATTTAGATTGTCAGGTGGCTTCGAATAAAAAAAAAACAAAACCATAAATACTGTTTTAATATTTTAATGAGCGCACCTCGTTAAAAAACTCATTGGTGGCGGTGGTCGGATTTTACCTTCACGCATTTTTCTGAAACGCTCTATTCCGTCACGCTCTACTGTATATAGTACACATGTGTATATAGCAGAATATATAGTTTACATGGTAATAACTCTTAAATGGACATTGTGCTTCCTCATTTCGTAAGTTGAGTTAAAATAGTTTACTTGGT
>JAGFPH010012542.1:16325-29770 GCA_018207615.1 Philaenus spumarius | reverse complement strand
ATATATATATATATATATATATAATACATACTATATCTCGAGTGGTAACGGTCGCGAATTCAATGCTTTTTCCCCAAGCAAAAAGTGCCCAACGCCGCTAAAGAAGTTTTCACTTCAAAAATAGTTGTTATAGTTACTGGTACTCAATTACTTTTGCAGTACTAATAGAAATAGTGGCCTTATTATACAGTGTAATAAAATGAATAAAACAGAGAATTGTTAGTTTGATTTTCATGCCAAGAAGAGGGCTCTGTAATTTGAATGCCCTGAAAACTTCAACAAAATTATATTAATAAATTTTTAAATACACATCATATACCTAATAGACTGACCAAACTAATAAAAATAATCACGGCATGAAAAATGTATATACTGGCGGGGGGGGGGGGGGGTAGGTGAACCAGAGAAAATAAAATAATTGAAGGCTCTCAAATACAGCATTACCATAGAGCCCTAGCTGAAAGGAAAATGCATTTTCACAAAAGATTTCCTGTAAAGTAGGTATGAAAGAACCTATAAAACCGCTGTTTTTTTTCAAAATTTTAACTTCAATACTTTTTGAAATTGAGTTGTTAGGAATGGGCTTTTGAAAAAAATTTCGGGAATAAAACCACATTCCAAAAATTCTTTCAAAAATAGTTTTAATATCCTAAATGAAGCTCTTCAAACAAATGCTAAACAACTGGGTTATAAAATATGTGTTTTTTGTAGTACCAAAATTTGGCTCCAAACTATTACTAGAATATTTTTTGAGATCTGATTATTGGAATGTATGCCTGTTGTCAAGGTATAAAATTATGTCAAATTTCATTACAACAAATTCCATTCTGTACTAAATCAACTGTGATAGACAGACAGGTAGAAATTATTCTGACATTTGATATTGTTTGTGTGTTAAAAACAAACATGCAGTTTCATTAATTTGATTCAACTCCTGTTATCAAGTGACTGAAAACTAAAGTAACATAAACCTAAAATGTACCATTGTTTTCTAGATCTCTAGCTTTAAGTTTCAGTCACCTGAAAACAGGAGGTTCGTATTCACAAAACATCGTGTTTGGTTTTAATACACAAATTATGGCAAAGTTCTGAATAATCAATAATAATAAAATTGAACAACTATCATTAAAAAATAATAACTTCAAACAGAGAATAATCCAATAAAGTTAATATTTTTCACAAAACGTAATTTTCCTCTGAAAAAGTTTGGTCTCACCATCTTTTTGGAGAGTAGTTTTTTAATAGCATTTGTACTACAAATGGAAAAAAGTGCTTTTAAAGGAGCAACATTTTTTCTTAGTCACAATATTTAGATTGTATTGATAATTATTTAAGTAGCTGTGCCTTTTTTCTTACTATTTTTAAAACCTCTTGTGCAACAGAATTTTTTGTATTTTAATTCTTCTTATGAAAGTACTTTTATACAAAGAATTATGTTAGTATTATTATTAATTTTTAATTGTCTGTAAAACAGGGAAAATGAAGTAGTAGATAAAACTGGGAAGAAATTCATAGCCTTCCCCGAAGTAATGAACATTTTGAACATGCTGAAGAGGAAGAAATACTTGCTTGCAGCAGTTTCACAGGATTCTGATAAAACCAATGCTATGAGTTTACTGCAAGAATATAATTTTCATCCATTTTTCACTTATTTCGAAATATATCCAGGGCCCAAAACAAAGCACATGGAAAAGTTAGTATTTATTGAAAGTTATATAGCTAGTACTAAATATTTTATTTTATATTATAAAGTTATAACTATTATTAGAGGTATAAATTATTTGAGGGGAAATACATAAATAATTTCTAAATTTATCTTGTAGGTTACATGGTAGTCAGTGGCACACCAACAGGGGGAGGGGGGGGGGGCGAACGCAATATTGTCTGATTCAAACCCGTCACCATTCTACAAATAATCAGTATTATTTAAACGACTTAATGACATTTATAATCACTTCTAAATATGAAGGTTTACATTTTTTTAACTTTAAAAGAATAAATAATTTTTCAAAATTTGTGATAAGTTACAATATAATGTTTCAGAATTTGTGATAAGTTACAGAACTTCCATCAACTTACATTTTACGGAATATACAGGGTGTCAATAATTTTAACCAGTGGCAGCTGGTGTTAAGGTTGCTTGGTTGCACAACCATCAAAGTATTTTTCATAATATTATTTTAACACTTTATTTAACCCTTTCCCTGGTATTCCGTAGTAACTCGTAGCGATTTATTTTTTCCACTCCCTGGCTTTCCGTACTAATCCGTAGTAGAACTTTAAATGCGTATAACTTCGCCATGTTTTGGAATATTTTAAAACTAAATTCAGAAACGTGTTCAGAGATCATTTTAAAGTACAGTTGTATTTGATTTTTAATTTCTTCCAGCTGTTTACGTTTTCAGATCTGTGTTTATAATCATCTGTAGCACAACTTTTGTAAACCAAGAGTCACGTAAAACATGGCTAGACTGAATTTAAAATACATGGTTAATTTTTTGATTTATTAAATGTAGTTTTGTAGTAATTGAACACAAATAAAACAGGTAGTTTATAGCCTAACAAATATAAAGTGTCTCCTAACATTTTTGTAAAAGTTATAACTGTGAGTGAACTTATTTTTCAATTTGTTTTTTATTTGGTCTTAAAAAAAATTCAGTGCTCCATTAGGTAAGTAAATATACAAATTTTGTATATACCAATCTAATACTAAGATATGGTAAAAAGTTTATGTATATTGAAGAAGTAGTTAATTACTTATCGTAGTTTGAATATAAGTGACAAATTTGGCCATTTAAGAGGTCTGGTATGAGGCACTTGGTGTCAATTATGAATACCAGGGAAAGGGTTAAGTTGAAATTTATTTAAATATTTTTTAAACAGCGTGAACGCTGCAAGCATTGCATACTGCGGTAAGCGTAAGCATAAGATTAGCGATGTCGCGCATTTGCTGGTTTGACCTAACAGTGCAGACCAGGAAATTCTGCCTAGTTTGTATAACAGTAACACACTCGTGTTGTGAAATTAGTGGTAGGGATAGATTGAATGACGGCTGGTTCACTATAGAAAACAACTCATACTGTCCGAGTATTCTCAGAAATATCCGGACTACACGAAACTCGAACTGGACGCAATCCTAACCTAAGCAACAGTGAACAGAACAGAGTCAATATGGCAGGGGCAGTTAGTTTATTCTCTTTTATTGTCGCTAATAATTTAAAAACACTTTCAGTGAATGCTTCAAATTGTTAAAAATAATAGTAAAAATCCCAATGAAGACAGCAGAAGATGAAGGATGTTTTTAAACACTGAAGAGGATAAACACATTTCTGTATAACACTATTACTGACGAATGACTATCGGCTCTTTCAATGCTGTCTATTGAAAAAGATTTGGTGATGAGTATTATACCGGATTTTAATCAGAAGGTGATTGACAAATTTTCACAGTAGAAAGAAAGGAGGATGGAATTTTTATTTAAATAGGGTATGTTTTAAAACATTCTTAACATTGTGTAATTGTATTGTCTAAAACTCTAAATTCTCATATTGATAGGTTACATAGATAACAAAGTAAATATTTCAGCTGAATTGCTGTAATTGTTTTCAGGGTGATATCTCAACCACTGTGCAACCACCAGCTTTTCCGACCACCAGCCACCACTGATTTTAACTAGGGCACCATTGGGATCTCCAGAAGTACAAGATGTACATCCAATATGGTGGGCAACTTTTGAATTTCTTATTGAACACCCTGTATTTTATGATGATTTCGGTTTTTACAAGTTATTTTGAGACTTTTTGTTCTTGATGTTTTTTGGATATAACTAACCATTTAAGTGTTGGATACACTAATAAAGCATTTTTTTAGACAAACAAATTACTTTTTAAAATCAACAATAACAGTTTGTGTTAATTTTTAAAAACCATGGCTGCGAATCAGCTGATAGAATTATTAAACATCTGTTATCAACTTAATTTTTCATGTGTGACAAATTTGTAGTTTTGCACTTAATTCCTCTGTATTATGGTTTTAAAAAATTAACAAAAATCGTATTTGTTGATTTGAAAAGTTTTTTGTTTGTCTAGAAAAATGCTTTATTAGTGTTAAGAGTGTTTCGATTGGTTCAAAACGTTTCCATATAATTTGTAAAATCCGAAAATATAAAATACAGATTGTTCCATAAGAAATTCGAAAGTTGTCCTCTATATTGGACAAAGGTGGCCAATTTTTGAAATTTCAAATTTATATTTTTAATGATAACTAAAAAGTAAGTGAAGTCTCCCATTTAAAGTTTGCTGTAGATCTTGTACTTTTGGAGATCCCGATTGTGACTCAGTTATAATTGACACTCTGTATATATACTCTGACCTGAGCTTAGCCCCCCCCCCTCCGAAGCCAAATCCTAAGTGCGCCACTGATGGTAGTAACAATTTAAAATGCAAGTTTCTTACTTGGTTTTAAATCATACTTTTCAGTTAACTATTAAGAAACAACATTTAAAGAGAGTGTAGATAATAATATAAATGGAACATATCTTCTCAATATATGTATTAAATTCATAGCAGGAAAAATTGACAAAAGGAATCAATTTTGTGTATACTTTAAAACACATGGTATGGTAGATCAGTAAATGCATGACTAAATGGTTTCTTAACAGACATCGTTGGCTTTGGTTCGGATTCCACGAAAAACTGTAGGTCCCGTCTTCATTAGCCTTAAGTGCAAAACAGTAGGACGTTAAACACACAAAAAAAAAAGAAAAAAAAAGTAAATGCATGAAGAGTAAATGCATTATCATATATTTTAATAATAGAAAGAATAATGAAATTATTTAAGTATTTCTCCTGAGGTGCTGGTAGAGGTAGAGTTCTGTTCACCCTAATAAGCTTGGAAAGTCTCTTGAAATTACATGTCCTATATACTTCATACTGCTGGATAAATATTATTTAATCACTTCTAGTTTTACTAATATTATAATAAATTCAGATAATAAATGTTATCAACCCCTTTTAAAAACAAATATTTTTCTTGAAAACGAATTTATTAAAATTCATTTGTTTAAATATACAAATTCAATTATTGGTCATTTATTTTATGAAGAACCATTTTATTCCCTGTTAAGAAAATGTATTTATCTAAATAACTAAAAAGCATCTAATTGATTGACAGCTATAATGTTTTCACATACTGTTTAATGCAATGGGTGGTGTTTAAGCGAAACTTTGTCAAAAGTGAGTGATTATACAAAGGGTATTTTTAAAGTGTTTAATAAACCTGATCCCCGCTTATTTACTTTCATTATTTAATTATGCATAATACTTGACAATTTGCAGGAAAATACCAACACTGTACTGATTTCAAATTGAATATGTATTATTTCTTAAACACTCAGAAAGTTTATGGTTTTATTATAATAATTAAAATAGAATAAGCAGATTTAATAAATTTGTATTTTCACTTTGCGACTAATTTTACTAGTTTTCAATATGATGTCAATGTTTCTACTATGTTTATGCGCTAAAGGGCAATGTTGTTTTTATTCAAAACCCAAAAAATGCTGTTTGTGTTAGGTACAATATTTTTAATTAAATATTATTTTATTTGTCTTTGTGATATATTTCAGATTAAAAGAACTCTCGGGTCTACATTACAAGAACATGCTATTTTTTGACAACAACGAAAGGGAAACGTTAAATGTAGAACGGTTAAATGTATCTGTTGTTACAGTTGGTAAAGATGGATTGACGATGGAAGCACTGAACAAAGGACTACAACTTTTATACTTAGCAGCACATGACATTTTTTAGTTTGTAAATTGTAATATTAAGTACCGGTATGTTAATAATTTTTGACATTTTTTAGATGCTTTAATGATAAAAATGATTTAAAAAAGAACACTGCTAGGTTTTAGACTAAAGTTCTTATCCCAGTAAGTTTTTGTATGCTACTAATTTGGTTAGGTGGTTTTGTTTTTCTTTGCACAAAAGTTCTTTTAATAACTATAATTAAATTATAGTTATCATTGGTTATCTAAATTTATTATTTAAGTGACGAAATACAAATTCTTGGAAAGACAAACTATGTATTTGGCTGATCACACTATTAAAGTGTGTTGTGAGAGTTGTGACAAAGGTTTTATTTTACTGTTTAGATTACACATCTGCATGAAGAAGACCTTAACGGTAACTGTTTTAGCAAATATTATTTCCAAACAAATGTTTGTGATGATAAAAGCAATAGGTAGGCTATTAATATAGGTATTTATATGTATATATATATATATATATATATATTGTAACATTGGAACCAAAGTTTGGATTGTTTCAGTTTTTCCCAACACTCCATGTATAGTAGTGAAAAATATTTAGGCCTATGTTTCTCATAATTATGAGATTTTTGTGACATGTTAACTGACATACATTTCTTTTGATTAAGTATTCATTTAGGCACACTAAATAAACAAAATATTGAAGTAGGTTTATACTTGACTGTCAAAAAAGGACGTAATACATTTATTGGTTTAAAGCACTAAATAAAAATTTTAAATGCCTTGTAGCTGTCTTTAATAAAAATATTTTCACTGCTGGAAATAAATTAGGAAATTATTGAATTGACGCCTACAACTTCTTCATAGTGTGCATCCTTTTGTTTCCTTTCTTTAATCTAACATGGTTTCCTTTCTGATAAACATTCGTGGTCATAGAAATTATATAAATATAATCTGCCAATGATGCACAGTAAATAATATTTCTTAATTGTTGAAATATTGTGATTATCCTTTGACTTACAATAAAAATAAGGTAATAATATTTTACATTAAAAGTCTAAAACTTTCCTTTGACATTAACAATATTAATTTACTGATTTCAAGATAAGTGTGAAAATATTTAAATAGATACCATTTAGAAACAATCTAGTTAAAATTTATGAAAAACTGGAAACTAATTGTACCTACAAAATGTTCTGTGAAGTTTTTTCTGTAAATTTTTGGAAAAACTACAAAATGGCAAACAATTGGGAACTCATCGTTACAGACATAGGTTTTCTTGGTATTTTGTGACTGCCTTCCTTAATTTGTAACTTAATTAAGGTAAAGAAAGTGTATTCAAACAAATGCAGAAGACCCTTTTTTTAACATAATAAATGAAAACTTTTATCAAAGGTTAGAAAGAGTAAAAAAACATCAAATATTAAGTTAAACTTATTTATTTTTATGATTAACACTAGCTGACCCGGCAATGTTTCGCTATTGCTTAATTTGAAACTTTGAAAGACTGTAATTCGTATCCCTGAGGGCCGATGTAAATTATAATGGGATTCTGCTCATTGCTTGATTTACCTAACCTAAAATTATATTCAGTTTTTGATCCAAATCAGTTGTTGATCAAAATCAGCTGTTGATCAAAATCAGCTGTTTTAGTTTCATACGAACAGCTGTTTCTGATAAAATCAAAAGAAATATTTCTTCTTCTTCCTTAAGATTGACCTTCCATAAGATTAACATTGAAACTTTGAGGGCCACTGGGGCGTAGCCCTAGTGTCCTAGGACTTTGGTAAATGGCCTAAAACCTTCCCAGGGTTAACCTGTGTTACTATGCAAAATTTCAAAGCAATCGGATGGACGGTTTGGTAACGCATAAAGGACAAACATACAAACATACATTGAATTTTATATATATAGATTAAAACAGATGTTTAATTATTCATTTTACATTTAATAAACAAACTTAAAAAAAAACTAAACCAACTTCAAAAAATAACAACAAAGACATTAAAAATTGAAAAATAATTTAATTTGGTTATCATTTGGTAACAATAACTCTATTACGAAGAATTATATAATTTCGATTTCACAATTTCTATAAAAACCTACTCATGTTTAATTTTAAAATGAAAAATTATTATATTTTCTGCAAAACTATTTGAAGTTGATGCCAAATCAAATTACAGCCGTTTATTTCTTAGATACCTACTAAAATGTGAGCAGTAGTTTGTTTTAATGTCTGAATAATCATACATAGGCATATTATTAACATTGAGTTAATGACAACTTCTTAACAAAACATTGGGCAAAATCCAAAAACTATTTTACGCTGTCTCACTGCAGTTATACTTTGAGTGCGTTTGTAAGAAAACTTATTTCTAATGCAATCGTGAATTAAGTCCAGTCGATGTAATGATTTTGAATTTAATATCCTATATTATTTTGTAAAATTGTTTTATATGATTTATTATAGGCCTTATTTAAATACGCACAAAAATGTTAGTTTGAATACAAAATGATTTATTTTTACATAAATAAATCAGAATTTATAAAAAAATGAGATTTAGTTAATTTTTATTTACGTATATATTTAAGCGGATTTGTCCTGACTGACTTAATGACTGACAGAGAATGAACATACAACATTTTAAAGTTATGTTCTTAAAGAGTATTAGACGCACATTAAGAAATGTTTTTTCAAAACTTTAATTTTAAAACCTAAAAATAGCGACAATTTATGAGTTCACTCCAAGGCCTATATTAGATAAAACAGCTGATTCGGAACAAAGCTACATAATATGTTTGTTGAACACATTTGCATTAAATTACCATAGCAACCAACTTGTTATTCTTCACAACCAACAGTTTTTTTAAGGTTAAGTTAAACAAACAAAAATCATCGAAAAATTCTTACTCCGTATAAATTCATCTAGGATTTGACACCGACTTCAAATAGTTTTGCAGAAAATATAATAATTTTTCATTTTAAAATCAAACATGAGTAGGTTTTTATAGAAATTGTGAAATCGGAATTATATAATTCTTCGTAATAGAGTTATTGTTACCAAATGATAACCCAATTAAATTATTTTTCACTTTTTAGTGTCTTTATTGTTATTTTTTGAAGTTGGTTTAGTTTTTTTTTTAAAGTTTGTTTATTTTTGACTTTTTAGTGTAGGAATATGTCTAGGAACTTTTTTTCACGTTCCTAGGTGGTATGGTTTTTGAAATATATAACAAACATTATTTATTGTTATAGGGGTTATTGGGGTTGTATCAACCCTTAAAGGCCAAATATTGTAAAATACTTTCTTATTGCACTTCTAGTAAATATGAACAAAATGTGTACTAAATTACACGTTATTAGGTGATATGGTTTTTGAGATATAAAACAAACATTTATAGGGGTTGTTTCAACCCTTAAAGGCCAAATATAGTAAAACACTTTCTTATTGCACTTTTAGTGCCTATGAACAATATGTGTACCGGTACCTAATTTAAAGTTTCTACTTGGTATGGTTTTTGAGATATATAACAAACAATATGTACTGTTATAGGGGTTGTCTCAACTCTTAAAGGCCAAATATTGTAAAATATTTTCTTATTACACTTCTAGTGCCTATGAACAATATGTGTACCAAATTTCACGTTCATAAGTGGTATGGTTTTTTAGATATATAACAAAAATTATTTATTGTTATAGGGGTTGTTTCAATCCTTACAGGCCAAATATTGTAAAATACTTTCTTATTGCACTTCTAGTGCCTATAAACAATATGTGTACTAATTTTCACGTTATTAGATGATATGGTTTTTGAGATATAAAACAAACATTATTTATTGTTATAGGGGTTGTTTCAACCCTTATAGGCCAAATATTGTAAAACACTTTCTTATTGCACTTGTAGTGCGTATGAACAATATGTGTACATAATTTAAAGTTTCTACTTGGTATGGTTTAATAAGATATATAACAAACATTATTTATTGTTATAAGGGTTGTTTCAACCCTTAAAGGCCGAATATTGTAAATTTTTTTCTTATTACACTTCTAGTGCCTATGAAAAATATGTGTACCAAATTTCACGTTATTAGGTGATATGGTTTTTGAGATATAAAACAAACATTATTTATTGTTATGGGGGTTGTTTCATATAGGCCAAATATTGTAAAACACTTTCTTATTGCACTTTTAGTGCCTATGAACAATATTTGTACCTAATTTAATGTTTTTACTTGGTATAGTTTTTGAGATATATAACAAACATTATTTATTGTTATGGGGGTTGTTTCAACCCTTATAGGCCAAATATTGTAAAACATTTTATTATTGCACTTTTAGTGTCTATGAACAATATTTGCACCAAATTTCACGTTATTTGGTGATATGGTTTTTGAGATATAAAAAACAAACATTATTCATTGTTATAGGGGTTGTTTCAACCCTTATAGGCCAAATATTGTAAAACACTTTCTTATTGCACTTTTAGTGCCTATGAACAATATTTGTACCAAATTTCATGTTCCTAAGTGGTATGGTTTTTTAGATAAGTAACAAACAATATTTATTGTTATAGGGGTTGTTTCAACCCTTAAAGGCCAAATATTGTAAAACACTTTCTTATTGCACTTTTAGTGCCTATGAACAATATGTGTACTAAATTTCACGTTATTAGGTGATAAGTTTTTTGAGATATAAAACAAACATTATTTATTGTTATGGGGGTTGTTTCATATAGGATAAATATTGTAAAACACTTTCTTATTGCACTTTTAGTGCCTATGAACAATATTTGTACCTAATTTAAAGTTTCTACTTGGTATAGTTTTTGAGATATATAACAAACATTATTTATTTTTATAGGTGTTGTTTCAACCCTTAAAGGCCAAATATTGTAAAAAAATTTCTTATTACACTTCTAGTGCCTATGAAGAATATGTGTACCAAATTTCACGTTCCTAAGTGGTATGGTTTTTGAGATATATAACAAACAATATTTATTGTTATAGGGGGTTGTTTCAGCTCTTAAAGGCCAAATATTTTAAAATCCTTTCTTATAGTCCTTTTAGCGCCTATGAGCAATATGTGTACCAAATTTCACGTTCCTATGTGGTATGATTTTTGAGATATTGTTATTAGTGAGTGAGTGGGTCTTTGATTTTATGTAATATAGATTCTGTAAGATGCATATTGATGGCAATCTTATAAACATCGTTTTTCATTTTTTCTGAAAAATGGTTTGGCAAATGTCAAAGAAAAATATATGGGACCACCTCGGGATCTTCCTTAATCGAATACAATTTAAATTATTCAAATTGGTTAAGCCGTTTCTGAGAAATCTGTGCATACACAAAAAAAAAAAAAAACATACGAGTCGAATATAGAACCTCCTTCTTTTTTTTTAAGTCGGTTAAAAATATTACAATGTAGGACAGTAGCTAGTTCATTTAAAACAGAACTATTTTATTTTAATACAGCCTTTCATGATTTCTGAAAACTTTTGTCTCAACTTTTGTGGGAAGCTAGGTCACACCATAGTGTCAATCATATTTTAATTTATGTAGGCCTACCTATACTATTTAACCATTTATAGTTAAATATTTTTTCTTCCGATATTAACAAAATATTTCTTAAACCATTTTGGTTAAATACGTTTTAATGTACATAGTATGTGGTCATTAATTTAACACTACACTTTTTTGTTTTTTTATTAAAGAATAAACTAATGACTTATTAAAATGTTTTTAAAATTATAACAATACATGGAAAATATAAATAAAGAAACATATTATTAATTATACCGTATATAATATTCAGTTTTGAAAATAATACACTGATGTGTCAGCAGATGTCTAGGGATTTGGTGTAGAGGGTTCACTCCACGGCCCAACCATCGTAAAAACTGCTAAACCGTCTTTTACATCATCCCATATAACACCACCATTTTCGGTTGACATCAGAGCAGTCACGTCTAACTCCATGACACTAGGTATGTCATCATGTTCATCATCCAAATAAAGAATATCATGAACACTATAATTTGAAACTTGTTGTAATCTGAAACAAATTATCAAACTTTATAAATTTTCTAATGACTAATAGTCCAGTCACTTAAGCCAAAAAAGAGGGTCAACCTAGGAATGAGAGATAATAAGCTGTAAACTCGCATAAACCTTTATTTTGACATTCTAAAAGCTGTCTCATAAAATCTCGTGTCCGCGTCTTAAGATATTCAAGGTCGAAGGTCATAATAATCAGATATTTTGCAGGTTTTTCGCAAATATCTCGCTTCCTATGCTTTTAATGTTATTTGCATCTATTATAAAAATTGTAGAGCATACAATTTTCTACAAGTTTTGTTCAAAACATTTTTTTATACGGTTAACCGTTTTTAACCGTATAACATATGGTCAGTAGACTCCCACTATTATGTTGGGAGATGATGTCATGAAAGAGGTAAAAAGCACCGAATTCTTAGGTTTGGTTATAGACAGTCATCTTTCGTGGAAGGAACATGTAGATGCAGTTTGTAAGACAGTCAGTGCTGGTACTTTTGCTCTAAAGAATATTAAGAATTATTGCACCAAACGAATACTTTTATGTCCTACTATTGACTTATTTATCCTCATTTAAAATAAGGAATTATCATTTGGGGCAACTCTTCGATGAATGAGGTTACAGTAGAGTGTTACGTTTACAGAAAAGGGCATTAAGAACTGTAGTAGGTCTAAACAGAATGGCATCCTGTAGAGAAGTGTTTAAGAAATTAGGCATCTTAACTTTTCCATGTTTATATATTTTTGAAACTATAATCCATTGTTGGAAAAAAGGGGAAACGTTGCGCAACATGGATGTTCAATAGTTATAACACAAGAAGTTCTAACTTTTTAAGACATCAGCCTCATAGGCTAAATATTGTGAGAAAAATCCTTCTTATGCACATGTTGAATTTATTAACAAACTTCCAGATTACTTATGACTGGAAGCAAATTTCATAAAATTTAAAAATAACTTCTGTTGTCAAAATCCTTTTACTCGGTAAGCGAGTTCATCCACCATATGTTTTAGTTTGATTTTTTTGGGGGTCAGTTTTTTGGCTATATTGTGAAATCTAATTTAGTTCATTAGTTACATTTTAGCGATGGTGAATGTGATAATTGTTTGTTATTGCCTCATTGTATTACTGTTATTGATTGACTATTATTGTAATTTCAAGATCTTTGAATTATTTATGTACGTGTATTAGTTTTTGTACATGTTAGCAAGATTTGGTAATTTGACCTGGCCAAACAAAATTTTTTACCACAGCTATGAAATAAAATGAAATGAATGATATAAATCTGAATGGACCTTAACATCAGAAGACAATTATTTTACAAACCTTTGAAAAACCTAACATGCCCACCTACATCAATCTATTGGCCACTACAAACATAAAGCTGTACATAGTTCTGAATGGTCCTGAACATTAGGAGAAAATTATGGTACAAACCTTTGAAAACCCTAATGCTCCCACCTAGTCATTACATGAATCCATTAGCCACTACAAGCATAAAGCTATCCGTAGTTCAGAATGGGCCTGCATATTAGAAGACAATTATGATAAAAACCTTGGAAAACCCTAACGCTTCCACCTAGTCATTATACATTAATCTGTTGGCCACTACAAGCATAAAG
>JAGFPH010012542.1:0-11325 GCA_018207615.1 Philaenus spumarius | reverse complement strand
CTGGTTTGTAATCGCTGAAAATTCAATTGGAACTTCTAAGGAAGGAATAAAAACACATAGAAACCACCAAATTGAAAGTTTGGAAATGAGCAAGCAGATGAATTAGCGAAAATTGGGCCATACAACTTCCAGAAGTCAAATAAAAAGGTGTAAGTAGCTTCAGCATGCTTACTGTGAATGGGTTAAGTGTTAAAAAACATGAAACCCAAGACGAAAATGTTTCTAAACGGTTATATTTGCCTGTTTTTACTGTACCACAATGTTCAGAAGTCTACCATACTATACATTTGCAGTTGAGATATAGACACATTATAACTGTGTAATACCTATATCAATTTCATCTAAGTGACTCAGCTAATTTAAAAATTGCTAGATGGAGATAGAAATGCTCGAACACATCATACTGTCGATGACGGTGATCTGGAAAATATTTTGAAGTATAAGAGCTACTGGGCTGGGCTACTGGCTAAGGCAAGGGTTTGTGAACATTAGGCTATCGGCTCTTAGACATGGTTGCTTGTTTCATGATAGTTAACAAAGTATTAAAATAATATATAATCACCAACAAACATAAAAACAACAGAAAAATAAAGCAACACAAAATAAATATAGTAGTGAATTAGTAAGTAGTTTTAATGTAAGTGGCATATATAAAATTTTGTAAATATGTTTTCTTTGGTTATTGTAAGTATTAGTTTTTACTCGGGATTACAATTTCACAAAACCCACTTAATTGTTGTTGCTGAACTTTTTATTTAAAATAAATTTAATTAGACGAAAGTATTTTGAAAAAAAGATAATTTTAAACTCAAAGCACAGTACAGTAATTTATTTCACATGAAACCTGTAGTCTTTCAATACACTTCACTCATTATCATGACCAGAGCTCTTAAAATAAACTTGCAAAATAAATAAATTTGTTAAATCAAATTCAGTTTATTTTATTAAATTCTTAATAATACAATATTGTTAAAATGTAAATAAATTATTCATTTGTTTTTGAAACACTATTGTACCATGGAGCGTACATTGTAAACATTTCTAAACCTCTTTCTATATCTTCTATCATTACACCATCATCATATAACATTAAAGAGGTGACATTTAACTCCATTACACTTGCCATTTCTTTATGTTCATCATCAAAATAAAGTATGTCATGAAAACTAAATTTTGACTCTTGATGCAGTCTGCAAAAATTATTGGTATTATTAAGTAAAATATGTTGTAATTCTATACACAGCCTATGTATAACATCCACACAAAATAATTTGCATATTGTACAGGATAATGTAAAGTTTCTTGACCTGAGAATGTTAAAAACTCAATAATTATTTACATTAACAAATTGCAGTACAATAACCTTTGCCTGTAACGATGGCAATAAAATTCCATGGATTTCTATAGATAGATTATTTCAAGTTTACTTTTCATCAGTTTTGGTAATACATAACTGAAAATAATTTCTGCTTTAAAAGCTTTTATAAAAGTGGTGCCACTGTAATTATTAATGTGTAGTGAACATAATTCAAATCAACTGTATCAACAAGCTTTGTATGATGTGTTTGGTCATTCAACAAAAGTAATTACAGTAGAGCGTCGAAAATCCGGACTAATTGGGACCGAGGGGTGTTCGGATTATCAATTTGTTCGGATTTTTGAAAACAACCAAGAAAAAGCCATTTAGGCTAAAATATAAGCTCTTTAATCGATTAAAGTGGTTAAACAGTAAAAGAGGTAATGTAATTAAAATACAGACTACTTACTTATAATGATTTAGAAGAACCTGCATGTACACAGTAGGGTCAACATGATTACACACGTAACTCTCAATTAAAGTACAGTATATAACTAAAAGTTCACTTGTACATTGTAGCTAACACAAACGAAAAATTTAAAAAATACTGTATAGTACACTACTCTATGTACGACACACTGTTATAATGATTACACAACGAGAAATGAATAAACTTTCTGTATGTTATTACTGCTAGCGCTAAAGCAGCTTATTAGCGTGACAGTGAAAATACTGACAGCCAGTCTGCTGTGAGGGCGTGTGAGAGCAGGTACTGTATTAAGAAGTGTTTAAAAATAGATAATAATGTCAAACTGCGATGAAGTTTTTTCAAAATTTTTAAGAACGCAATTATTGAAATTTACGAAAACGAAAACAAAATTTTTGCAGGGACTGACTCAGAACGCGTTCGAATTTTTGACGTTTCGGATTATTGACGTTCGGATTATTGACGCTCTACTGTATTTTAAATAACAATGAACTCCGTTTGGATTTATAATAAATTACAATCTTCTAGAAGTTTAGCTTTTGAGTTGCAGGACATTTAAAGAAGGCAGTGACAAATTTAAAGTTTAAATCTTTGTTTCTTGAAGATAAACAGATCAAAAACTTTAATTGTATGAACTGGTGTTTCTCCTATAAATATGGTTGGTCAGACTGGGCCAATTGTACAACTTAGTTAATTGGACTAATAACAACTAAACATGGCTTTGCTTACTGGAATTCTGATATTCAATTTTAGAGAAACGACCCAATCAACTGGTTGTCAATATTATATTTTGGCATACCAGAACTATAGTTTTTGAAAAAGTAAAAGTGTAGTGGTAATGTAAAAATCACTGCTTTTACTAAAAAGCCTCACACAATCAAGAAACTGAAAGATTACACAAAGGATTTTTTCCATGATTTGAACATTTATAAAGTCATATGTCTTAACACGTTCGCTACCGAGCACATCGCACTATTTTTCGCTACAGACTATCGTGAAACTGAACTGGAATACACAGACTGGGACATATCGTTGTGACATTCGCCACAGACCACGAGTATGATTTTGTTCAAATGGGTTAGTATACTTTTGAATAACCTAAAAGGTAGTCAAGCAATACCTATTTGTTTTTTTTTTTTTTACTGTTTTCAGCGTTTTTGAAGTATTTGCTTATATACGACGTTCAGTCTATGTCAAGAAACATAGTAAGTTTTTTTGTTAGACTCTGAAGCAAAGTTAGTAAAACAAAGTGTTTTTACCAAAGTTGCACAACCAATAAAAATTAAGACAGAAATACAAAGGCGGAAAACCAGAATTAACAGGAATTACTACATGAGAAAGGGTGGGAGAAAGATTCCTGAGAACTTTGTGTCTTCACATTCCTACGAAATAAAAAAAGCGGGATAACAACCAAGAATTGAGGTGTGAGAAGGGGGGAGAGAAAGATTCTTGAGAACTTCAAGTCTTTGCATTCCCACAATACAAAAAGGCGGGTAAACAACTAAGAGTTGTAACTTGAGAAAGGGGTTAATTTTCATGAGAACTTGACGTCTTCTTATTCCCATATTCAAAAACGTCAAAATTACAGACCAAGCACAGCTTATGAGCAGCAGACCTGCTTACATACTAATACCAATAAATCAGGTCTATAAAATATACTAGTACTTCAAAATTAGCAGTTAAGTAACAAAATAACTTTGCCACAAATATGCAACGTGCAATATGCTATTTTAATTAAATCTGGCGTCGCACATTTGAGGCAGCAGTCTGTGGATAAAAACTGGCCGTCTCATATATGCAACGCTAGTCTATGCATAAATTTTAGTATGGTGGTAGCAAACATGTTAAAGTATGTTACAGTGTTCCAAAAGATTTCATATGTGTATTTCTGAAGATGGAAAACAGATTGAACATAAGAAAGGAAAAATTATAGCTATAAATAAATCAATTAATTTTTGGATCAAATAACGTTCCCACTACTCCGTAAATAAGACTATTCTGTGCATTATATGATTTAATAATTTACAACTTAATAAGCATTGACTTAACAGTATCTTTGTACTTGACAGACATTACACATTTTTAAATACATTTTATTTTATATTTGGTTTAAATTCAGCATTTCTGAACTATTAGATACACCCATCATTTTTACATGTTGATTATTAAATTACAGAAGCTTAGCTAGGTACTTAGACATTCTGTTGAAGCCTATCTCCTTACTATGATTGCCAAACGTTAGTACAAACATTTTTTAATTTAATTTATTTTCAAATTTTATTTTAAATTAGATTTAACCATACACAATCAATTTGTGCATATACTGTACTTGATTTTGCAAATTTGAAGAACAGAATATCAAATATGGAAATTTAATTATTAAACTAGTGACCAGAAAAAGATGATTCTCTTATAAAGGCGAGGACTTAAGCGGGAAACATAAACGAAAAATAAAACGGCCGGTAATAATAAACGTAGAGAAGACCCCATGAGTTCTATTTATTTTTATTAGTTTTTGTTGTTTAATATTATTTCTTCAAAAATAGGTTTCAGAAATAATTGATTAAAATTTAATTTTAAATTCTAAGTCAAGTGTACATATAAGAAATCGTATGGTTGAGAGCCTAGGAAGAGTGTAATTTCTTGTGAATGCTTGCGTCTTCCTTTTTTGTGCTTTTTCTAATACAGTGAAAGTAAAAGGGAAATTATGCGGGTTGTTACAACATGTAGACATATACTCAAACTTAACCTTCCCAGATCTCAACCGCCTAAATGATAGAAAAACTACAACCAAATCAGATCACTGGTTCTCATGTTATAAATTTTGACCTACAGAGACTATAAATAAAGAGAGAATTTTATATTTCAGCTACTCCACACTTTTCCCCTTGCCGTTTTTACAGTTTATAGGTCATCTCCCAAAATATCTGATGGGACCTATAGTTATATTAAATGTGTAATATATTGCCAGCACAAAAATGGTAATAATTTCTGATTCAAATAGAATGTTTATTTTCCTACAACTTTGCTACTAAAAATTTTGAGAAATAATGTAAAACATGTACACATTTTTATTTGTGACACACATAAAACATAAAACTCAAACTCAAATTGCTCAAACTTGAGAAGTATATTGAACTGATTTTGACCGAAATTAGCATGTTAGAAAAATTGCATGAAAATCAGGTCACGTCAGAGAGTCGTTATATTTTATACAGTATATAGTTGTTTACTATGAAGTTATTAAAAGTGTTTCTTAACTTTTTTAAATTGCAAACACATTTCGATAAATTTCAGTACAAATAAAAATAAATATTTAATACTATAATAATGTATGAGTTTCTTACTTCTTACAAAATTACTACAACTTTATTGAGAAGGGAAATGATTTTGTGAAAATAAACTTTACAAGAAAGAAAATATTAACTTGTATTATAGGTCTACTTACTTTCTCACAAGATCCTTCTTAGGTCCCACAAAACAAGCCTTATAATCTACATATTTTCCAAAGTCAAACAAGCTTATAAGTTTGTAAATTGTATCACAGTCTGGGTTCTGTGAAATAATTCCAACCTTATGACCATATTGTTGGACTTGTTGAAATACATCTTTTACTTGTGGATATGGTTCAAATTTGTTACCGTTCTTATCAACTACCACATTACTGAAAAATTGAATAATCAAGTAAAGATTAAATTATAAAACCAAATAATATTGTACATAAAATTTTTATGTGAGTCTTAATGGTGAATAAAATTTATAAGAATATTGTAATTTATAGAACTGTTGATATGAAACTTGTCCATTCACAAATATATATATATATATATATATATATATATGTTTAATAAATCCTGACCAAGCTTGATTTCAACTACCTAAAAAAATTTACCAGGAGACTTAATCCTTACTTTGTACATTACAAGCATGATCTATTAAGACAGTGTATGGTTATCTGTGTGTCTGGTTTAAACTTCTATCTTACCTCATCTTCTTGTTCCAAAATTGCCAGTCAAGTGTAATTTAATTAAAGAAAATGATGCATTGATTTACGATTTGTGAACATTAACAAAGAAATAGTATGTAGAAAAATATTATGCTAGTTTTGATGGATAAATTTTGAACATTTTTAGGTTCAACTATATTTTTTTATTTTCTTTAAATTTGTTACCAGTGTATCAGTTTTCATATTAAATTTATAAACAAATTGCATACAAATCTTAAACGATGTTGACATACCCTTGCATTTTAGTCAAAGGTGGAGTTATTGCATTTCCCTCTGTGGAGAAAGGCCAAATTGTTTTATCTAGAAAAAAGTGAATAATAATTAAAATATATGCATACATATATGTTTACTGTAATGATAATTTTAAAAACACTAATAATAATCTACTGTAAACATGTGTTTTATATTAAATATATAAAATGATTGCCTTTGTCACAAAATTAAAAGATCAGATCGGGCTATATAATACAGAATAAAAATGAATTTACAAAGATTGTAGTTACACTTACAAATTTACCTTTATACACAACTAAGCAAACATCTGCAAAAGTATTTTAATGAATTGTTAGGAATAATTATTAGGAAATGGTTAGGTTAATTGTAGGTCAAGTAAAATGTGTTAGTTAATGAAGTAATGATTAATGTAGTATTAATTGTTATAACAAAAGAGAGAACACGGAAGTAGGAAGTTATGATAACAACATAATACAGGAACTGTAGAAATGCCTGACAGTGGCAAAACACTCAACATGCAGGTCAGTTAAGCAGACGGAAGTTTGCTATATAAACTTGATCCTGTCCTAGCATTCTGGACACTGTACTGGAAGGAGAGGCCAGTGAGTGGAGAGACGGACGGACAGGGCAGTGTCCTGGGAGACAGGCGGAGGCTCTGTTGGTTGAACAGATCAGTGGCTATTGGTGGGTAGAAACAGGGCCAGTACCAATCATGTGACGGACAAAAGTCGTGCGGTATGAAATACAGTGACGAATATCGGTCACTAGACAACTATACGTTATTCGGGACACGAATATGTTAACTCTACAGGGGCTTCTGAGAGCGATAAATAAGGTGAGCAAGCAGAGTACATTTGGACAATTTCCTTAATTGGATTTTCCTTCGATTTCCCGTTTCCTGTCTGTGTTGACAGACGCGCATAAGTCATTACCGCCAATGATCCCATCCTAAAATAAGTCAGTCTATCTTGAGCCTTCGATGTTATTGGCCATGTGCAACTCATAACTCAAATCCATTTCTCGCCAAGTTCAAGTGTTTCCGAACCTCTTGAATTATTACGAAGGTTTGTACGCCGCTACTCGTGTATTAAGGATAATTTTAACCTTATGTAAATACAGACAAATTAATAATAAAAACCCCATGCTTCCGCTACTCCTTTGCCGCCTCATGGCAATTAACTTTATAGAATTCTTTGTTTGAACTATTTTTCACTCCCTTTATAATAAGTGTAGTGTTTGTGGCGTGTTATATATATATATATCATCGCCTAATAAACAACACCGCCTATATGAAATTTTCGTGATTTTTCAGGAGAGAAGTAAAACTGGGTCAATACTTAGAAAATCCATAACATTGTGGTTTTAATTGTTATTTGTTGCATTAGAAATAATTTTGTCATGAAAAATATTACTTCACTGGCAAATTTTAAATTTTAAAGGTTATAGGCGGTTTCAATTAACAATTCTACTTTCAAAACAGTTCTTTTATTGGTGTTGCTTGTTTACACTTTATTATAAAAGTAACAAATTATGCTACAACAGTCTTAAAGTAAATTATCAGTCTTTAAGTTAGGCTTTAAGTCTTTAAAGGAAGACAGTCCACAGGAATATTATGCACATTTTAGTCCTGAAGATGGTCCCACTTTCATTTCTTGATTTTGCGTCTCGCATTGTTGAGTTAATCACCATTATTTTGTATTAACAGTTTGGATTTCATAAGGTATAGAGTCATAAAAAGGCTGACAGTCCAAAGGAATGTGCACCTTTAAGCCCTGAAGATGGTCCCACTTTGATTTCTTGATTTTGCATCTCGTATTGTTGAACTTTGGGAAATTCTTGGAAATGTTTTGGTTGGGCCTTGATGGTAAAAAGTTTGTATTCATCATCAAAGTTAATCTTGAATTGGTTTTCCCCATTTGGGTTGTACTTAAGTTGTAATGTATAACTTCGTTGCGGAGGCCCTACAATAATGGTATGGAAGCCTGGGTAAACTTTGTAAAAATTTTATTAAGAAATCAGAATCTTCTTTTTTCATTGTTTTGTCTTTTTTAGATGGTCGAGTTACGTATGAAGATAGTACTAATCTGTTTTCATTTGCATCAAGTTTTTTTAAAATGTTTTCCCATCACCCTGTAACCAGTACCGGACAGTTCACTTCTTTATCCCTAATGTGTTAAGAAAGGTCTTTTGACAAAACTTATAATCTCTTACCATTCACTATTAATTCATACTTCAGTGTTCCCTTTCTTCTGGATTGGTCTTCATCAGTTCTTTTTCGTGAAATACTTGTCTTTGTAACTAAGTTAACGACATACACCTTCCGTTGGTCCCATGACATACATTTCCAAAAAGTTTGTGAATATTTTCTTCCTTGAACAACTTTACCTTGCCCAGCTCTGGGATAGACAAAATAAGGGTTTCCACTCTTCATTTTCACTTTACTTGTATTTTTTCCCCACTTATCTTTGTTGTTCTTTTTTCTTCTATTTACAGGGCGGCCATTTGTTGCATTGGTCTCTTCTTGATCATTTATATAATTTATTTCCAGAACTTCATTTTCGTGAACTGCTTCTAAATTAACGTGTACAGTTTGTGAATTATCAATTTCATTAATTGGCCCCGCTTCTCCTTTGGACAACTCTTGAGACGACTCTTCTGATGGCAAGACAAAATCCGGATCATCAGGATCATTATCTTCTGATCCTCTCCTCTTCTCAGAGTTGTAAAGAAAACCGTCTTCTAAATCCTCCAAAATAAATCTGACAATGGAAGGAACAGCATCTTAAGTGTCTTGAAGGGCATTTTCTAACCATTCCATACGTATTTCAGAATCCTGAATTGCTGGTACACTAAGGAAGTCCTTACTACCTCTTTTCTCAACCCCAGATGTTCCAGGTGTAGGCTGACCTGAAAAGCAATAATTAAAAACACTGCAGCTCTTTGATGCAATAATGATTGCAGATTTTATGTTACCAGTATTTTCTCAATTTAATAATTCATTGTAATTGGAAAATTCTACTTTTACAATTAAATAATACATACTTGCGTTTTTTTCCTGAGTGAAGACTTCTGCAGCCTTTTCCTTATTATTTTTATTACTCGATGAATAAGAGAATTATTAAAACCCAGTTCGGTTAAAATTTCTTCATCATATAAAGCTCATTGTCTTCTTCTGATTCTATTTTTCTTGAGAATTCATCCATCTCTGCCTAAAAAAATAATTCTACATTATGAGGGGAACCATTCAACTGCTAGATGTTGCATTTGGTAGATACTTCAAACACTAGATAGTAGGCGCCATTCTGTCAAAGAAATTGACCAATAACAGATAACGAAACGATTAGCACTTATCAAACCACACCCAACAGGCCTCACTCGTCTGTGATTGGAGAACTGACGGAATTCAATTTGTTTGTGTGTCTAGTGACAAAAACTGTAAAGAGTATTTAAAAAAATGTGAATATTGATTAAATACAGTTATAATTTGTATTAGACCTGACGTGTAGACTATGTTTTATGGGAAAACACATTTTTATTTCTTATACTGTACCTAGTATATATAGCATTAAGGATTTTGATCAAACCATTTTATATCAATAATAATAAGAAAGTTTATTAATGAATATATTTGAAATTTTTATGTGTTATTAATATATTTAATATATAATATATATATATATATATGTAGAAAGTTTTAATCAAATAGGTTAATAATTATAGGTTTTCGAGTAAAATTTATAAAAAGGATCGAAAATTGGGTTCATTATTATAGAAAAACGTTTATATCTTAAAAACTAATTATTGGAAGTTATTTTTAAAAACAAATATAGATTCTTCAAGAAATTTACTATAGATTATCAAGTTTTTATTAATATGTATTAGTAATAATTGTACGTATACCATTCGATATAATGTAAATGCTGATTAAATAAATATCTTTTTCGAAAACTTATAATTATTAACTTTCCACATATGTTGTAAATAACTATATAAAAAATGTTATTAAAATTTCATAAAGATTCGTTAATAGTTATGCAAGTTATTAACGTTTACCGCAAAAATTTAAATAACTTAATCGATTTTAATTTTATAGGTCAAGTTAGTAAACGTATTAAATATTAATTTAAAAGTTAATTTTTTTCATATCATTATTATAAATATGTTTTTTATATGTGGTATAAATTTCATTGAAATTGGTTGAATATTTTCAAAGTTATTACATTTTTATTGGAAACAGGTAATTAAAAATATGAATATTGTTTTAAATATTACATTATACAACTTGTAAAATAATACACATTAATAAAAACTTGATAATCTAAAGTAAATTTCATGAGGAATCTATATTTGTTTTTAAAAATAACTTATTATGATAATTAGTTTTTAAGATATCCACGTTTTTCTATAATAATGTACTCAATTTTTGATTTTTTAATATAAATTTTAATCGAAAACTTATAATTATTAACCGATTTGGTTCAAACTGTCTACATATGTTCTAAATAACTATATAAAATACTTATTAAAATTGCATAAAGATTCGTTAATAATTATGCTAGTTATTAACGTGTATGGCAAAAATTTTAAATTATCGATTTTAATTTTATAGGCCTAGTTAGTAAACGTATTAAATATTAATTCAAAAGTTAATTTTTTTCATATCATTATTATAAATATGTTTTTTATTTGTGGTATAAATTTCATTGAAATCGGTTGATACCTCTGGGGGTGCTTTGACACGGCCTTGGGGTTGGGTTTGGTTTGTTCACATTGCGCTCTTCGCTCATCCTCAGGCCTAGTCCGCACTTACAAACATGTTTGCGGAAAAATTGTTTGCAAACTGTTTCTCATTTGTTTCTCCGATGTTTGCCGAAATTTTTCAAAATGTTTCCGAACAGTTTGCAAACAAATGACAAACATTTAACTTGTTTCAGCAAACAAAAAACATTGTTTTCTGTTCCCAAACCAAATAAAAAACACGCAAACACGTAGACCAGGCAAAGTACTAAAAATTAATACATTTTTGCCTACAGCTCCGATTTGGATGCAGTTTTCTGCAACGTGTTCAGAAAAATACTAGGAAAAAAGTGTAGATATGACCAGTTTTGGGAGAAAGCGAAAATGCATATTAGAAATGCATAAAGTGTAGGCTATCTCTAAAAGTGCATAATTTTTTTAAAACCTCTAAAAATTGATGAAAAGCCGTGAAATCGGTACTCGGGGGTTTTTGGGGGCGCTAATCTCATTTCCGATCATACGAATGCTCCCGGTGCACCGGGAAGGGAGGGCTTTGGGGGGGGG
>JAGFPH010012541.1:1095-20363 GCA_018207615.1 Philaenus spumarius | reverse complement strand
TATCGGGTGATCTTGTGGGATTTATTCAACAAAATGTCAGCCTTTCTGATGAAATTTCTCTCCCATTTTAAGTTCTGTATAGATAACTATAGTTTTACTGTCAAGGTTATGAATTCATTTTAAATACATACGAGGTTTTAATTATTTTTAATTTGTGTTTAGTCTTCTCCCTTGTTTATTTCTTTTGCCTCTCGCCAATAATGTATGATATTTTAATCAAATATTTTAGACTATTTTAGATTTATCTATACGTCCTAATAGCTTATTTAATTTTTCCGTGTTTTATCTCAGTTGTACTATTTTATTAGTTTGAATTTCGATATATCACATATATATCGAATTATATATAATTTGTTTGAAAATATTGGCAAAGATATTTTACGTTAGGTAAAAGTTTGTAATGTTGTTATACCTTGATTTGTCCGTATCCAAAGTAAGAAACTCCCTGCCATCATTTTTTGAGAAAAGAGTTTAATTTTACACAAAATTATCTGTATATATAAAAGCCAAATCGACTGACTCACTGATCACGATTTCTCAAAAACTAATGAACAGATAGGAACGAAATTTGGTATGTAGCTTCCTCTAGGGCCATAGGTGCTCACTAAGAACGGGTTTTAAAAAATTCGAAATTTTAGGGGTGGTTTGGGAGAGTCAAAGTTACTAAATAACGATTTCTCTAAAACTACTGAATAGATTGGAATGAAATTTGGTATGTAGCTTCGTCTAGGGCTGTAGGTGCTGATAAGAAAGGGTTTCAAAAAATGTTTAATCTTAGGGTGGGTTTGGGGAGTCATAGTTACTAAATCACGATTTCTCCAAAACCAGTGAACGGATTGGAACGAAATTTGGTATGTAGCTTCCTCTAGGGCCCTATTTGCTCGCTACGAAAGGGTTTCAAAAATTGGAAATTTTAGGGGGGTTTGGGGGGTCAAAGTTACTAAAAAAAAACTCCGAAAGGATTGGAATGAAATTTAGTATGTAGCTTCATCTAGGGCTCTAGGTGCTCTCTAAGAAAGGGTTTTAAAAAATTCGACATTTTAGGGGAGATTTGGGGGCGTCAAAGTTACTAAAAATCCCCATAAGAAATGCATAGTGTAATATATTTACTGATATAATATATTTTTTGTTAATATACATTTAACTTTAATTTGTCTATACGCGCAAAGCCAGATCGGGCCAGCTATTATGTGTATATATTAATAATATAATATATAATTATTTATATATAATTTCTATCTTCATGAACCTAATTCTAATCAACATTTTAGAATTTCGAAGTTAGAGTTCTTCTGATATAATAAAATAGTTTACAGTCTTACACGCTTTTAAGAAAATTGTTATTTTTTTTATGAAATCGAATATTGTAACAAAACCGTGAAATATAGACACGACATACTGTGGCATTCTTTTCAACGTAGGTTGTGATGTCAACGTAGGCAATTACAACCCGAAGTGCGACTTAATCTCATGTGATACATACAGCGTAACGTAACCAGACGTTAACGTTCCATATATACCAAATTTCATTCCAATCCGTTCGGTAGTTTTAAAGAAATCGTTTTTTAATAACTTTAATCCCCCAAACCCCCCCCCCCCTCCTAAAATTTCGAATTTTTTCAAACCCTTTCTTGGTAATCATCTATGGCTCTAGAGGAAGCTACATACCAAATTTCATTTCAATCCATTCGGTAGTTTTTGAGAAATCGTGATGAGTGAGTGAGTGAGCTAGTGGTATTTTGCTTTTATATAGATAACAGTAGCAATAACGGGGGTCAGAGAAAGAAGTCGACGACTACCGATCGGTGTTACAATTTAGAACCGCGGCATTGAGTTGAACAAATTTTCATAACTTTAGATTACCTCTGACACACTACTGCACTCTACTGCTTTAGCAATATTTTGAACAACTTGAAAGTTTAAAATGTTAAAATTAAATAATTTGGAAATCTTTAAATGGGGAATTTGTATACGATACTCCATACAACAGTATCATAAAATGTAGTGTGAAAGACCAAGATTGGCATTACAAAATGCATAATAAATTATCTTCTAAGTCTTATGTTATTTAAAATGTTGAATATCCAGTAAAGTTCCATCGTAAACACCTTAACCGTCCCAGAGAAAATTGACTAAAACAGACAGAAGGATAACAGAATGATCTTTAGTGGTGCAAAACTCTAAAAACTTTATGTTATCTAAAATTTCTGTTCATTTTTTCAGTGAAAGATTATGTGTCCAGAAACCAAACGATACAGCGGAAATAGTGTTTCTTTTTTCATAGTCTTATTATATATTTTCATTATCTTTAACGATTTAGGCAGATTAAAGGCATTCACACCTAGGATTTTTCAATTTTGTTTAGTCTTTCAATTGCTGTTCACCACAATTTTGAAAAATCAAGTTGAATCACAACCCAGGACACCATATGGTATTGCTTTAACTCACCAGTTGGCGTTTCACAACAATATAATAAGAAGATTTGGGTTGAACCGCAACATACACATTATTTGTTTTCATAACAGACCCCTATAAAATATAAAATAATAGCCGTTTATATTTATGATAAAATAAATATAACAATATAAAGATATTCCATTTTAATCTACCACTGGGTACACACTTAAAATCTTACGTAACTTTAATATTTGCATTTTGAATACCATAGAAAAATATCGATAAAATAGAAACTTACAAATTTTAAAGTTTGTTATAAAACCTAGGCAGGCGGCGCGGGGCTCTATATCTCTCTTTGACGAAAATTGTATGGCAAGGGTCAACAAGTTATTTTTTGTAGTTTATAATCGTCTATAACGTAGGTTGCTGTATAACTTAACTGTGAAACAATTAATGCTGATCAATACGTTACAGGTCCATATTCAATTTCGGGATCTTTTCCGACGTATACCACTATCACTATTTAAATAGGAAGTTAAACAGGCAACCGACTTCAATAAATGTTATATTTATAACGGAAAAGTATGTAACTTGGCGCAAGTTTACCATTCGATCCTAGGCTAACCTATGACAACTGAAATGCAAGAATAATAAAAAAAACCTAAAAGGTTCTAACCTATAGTATTTAGTAACTACTTTACTAAATCAACATTTAACAGTAGAATGTAAAACAACGTCGTTGTCTTCAAAAATATTAAGCTAGGGTCGAATAGTAAACTTACGCATAAAACTTCCTATTTAAATAGTGATAATGGTATACGTATAACGGAAAATATCCCAATTTTGTAAGCTGTTTAAAAAAGGCAAATATATAATTTATGTAATGTGGTTTACATATTGTATTAGTTATACAAGTACAAAAAACTAAACATGTCAATACGTATGAATTTTTTGTCAAATTGTAATTCTTCTTTCAAGACGCCATGTTTTATATTCGATTCCACGTTCACCGTGCACTACAGAGCGCCCATAAGCCATGTCATTCATACGACAGTGTCAGCGATAATAGCCAACTAAAAAAACATCAACTCCCATGCAATGCTCGGTCAGTTTACTCTACCCGCATGACAATAAACGTGATGTTCCTTGTAATAGTAGTCGCATGTCTATTCTCCCGTAAGACCTGTACTGCACGGTGAACGTGGAATCGAGTTGTAGCTAGATGTCGTTCTAGCTTCAGGACGAATTGCTCGCTCTGTAGCTATAAATGATAGCTCATGGGTGTGTGCTCTCCAGGCTCTCTCAGGAGCTACGTCCTTTGGGTACCGCATTGGATTTGTGTGTGCATAGAAGATGTGCTAGATTTTAGAAGTTTCCCCACCACTTGAAACTAAGTGAGTGTCGCTTTTGTATGGTCTACATATTACGCTGGCACTCTTTTGTGTTTCGACGCACCTCTTAATCAACTGACAGTTTTGGTGCGAAAGAGTGCACTTTCAGAATATTCTACAATAATTGCCATCTTAAAACACAAAATATTCCTTTTTACTGATTAAGTAATAGCAAAGTTTCGTCCTCTCGTGAAATTGAATTATTTAATGTTAAAAGTCAAAAAAATATACATTAATAATAATTCTTGTGGATTTTCTTTATTAAAAAAGAGAATAATTCTGTCGTAAGTCCGGAAATTTATCGGGACTAGTGCTTGTATCAGTATGCTGTCCACGAGTCACATGAATTGTAGCGGATATATCCTTCAAAGGTCCGGAAAGTGTTACTTTTTATGTATAATGTCCAAATTGTATACTCCACAATCATACAACGAGTAGTGAGAACTATGTTATGTTTCTATTAAAATTTAAAAACAAAATTAATTGTGCATTTTTCTTAGACAACTAAAAGCGCACGTGAGATAATAAGACGTGATGGCTTCGTGAACAATAGTCTCTTTTGTTGCGAAACCCCCAAAGCAGTTTCCCTTATCAACCCAGTCCACTCTCCTTAGTAATATACTGTAAGACTACAAGTCCCAAAGCAGCCTATTTGACACACACACACACACAAATTTAATTTACTCTGCTTCTTCTTTTGTAAACTTAACTGCGTGGGGTGAACAAATGTGGAAATTTGATTTAAGTGACCTCTATTACGAAAGGGCTTTTCACTATTTATTACAGAGTGGCTATTCTATAATTATCTCGGAGTGGGCTACACGCTTGGTTCTAACTTTAGTGAGAGGGTACAAAGATATATCATACATATAAAGATACATAAACATATATATTTTATTCTGAAGATCTACTATATTACATTTGAATCTACACTCAGTTAAAACTAAAATCAACCTTAGTCTAAATCATATACTCTTCACTACAGGCAAAACTGAGCTCAAATTTCTACTCCCCAAATATTAATTATTTTAAATATGTATATAACTCTCCCAATAGATTAACCCACAGAAACTGATTCCAATTCAGAATTTACATAAAACAATTATCCCTTTAATTTTATTCACAAACTGTGTCCTCACCTTTACTCTGTCCTGGTGGCTCTCCTTGACGCCCACCCTGGTGTCTACACCCCGAAGCCTCCGGTCTCCCAAGACTTCTCTTCCACCCAAGCACCTTGCCAGAAAAGACCCCCCTTCTAATGTTTTCTGTCTATTTAAAACTTCTGTTCCCCCTCTCAGTTTTACCTGTTTCTTTCTTACAATTATGATAGTCTACTTAAAAATGCAACTCAATGCGATTTCCATCATTCCTAATTGCTTAACTATCTATTCTATTTTACAGTAATATTACATAATGTTGCTGGCTAATACAATTCTGCTATTTTTAAACAATTATCAACATTGTTTTTGTATATGTAACTACATTACCTAACAACTCATTCTATTTCGTAACACCTCTTATAGAAATTGTTAAACTGTAGTTCATGAGAATACAATATCATAATTTTCTAAACAATTTGTAATCATTTTGGATTCACAAAAAACTTTTTTTTATAAAAGAGAATGTACATTTTTGAATGTAAATTAATTTAACAGCACACAATTTGGCATGCTAGCAAATCTACTCTATATTAATAAAGTGTAAAATATCGAGTGGTTAGTACTAAAAGTTACCAAGTCAATGTTTATGTTTTTAGCGAATTTGAGTTTTAGAGTTTCATAATATAAGTGTCATCATACAAATCCATTCAAAATTAAAGTTTTCAATCACTAATATATTTATTGTCTTTTATCTTTTTATTACACTAAAATTTTAAATTCTAAATATAATTGTTTTAACATAATGGATTTCTTAAATTTTTTTTAAGAAATGACTTGGTCACTAACAAAGTATCACTTTATGTGCCACTCATTTTGCCTCATAAGAAAAACACATTTCAATTTTAATAAACATATATATTTTAAAATTTTATCAAATTAAAATTTACAATTTCACTTTGAAGTTTGTAATTATTTTGAAATATAAATCAAATATTTAATTCAGTAATAAATTGTGAACATTGTTGCCATTTATTTGTTTAAAAACTTGTACAATTTTTTTTTTTAATAACTAAAAATTAAAAACAACTGGTAATACTAATATAAAATGTTCTTTTATAATAAATTATTGTATAGCTTAACAAATCAATGAAATTCTTGAGGTATGGCTTTATTTACCCATAATTTCAGAAGATCCGTTTTCATTGCTAATGTTTAACTTCTCAGAAATTTAATTTCTTCAAAAGTCTTCGATACTATATCCAAACAAAATTACGCCTTTTTGTTTTTCTCATACAGTAAAAACTTTATTTTTAGCCATCATCTTTTTGTGCTCTATAATTGAAAATACTTTCTCAAAAAGTTTAATTTCAACAAAATCAGAAAATAATAATTCCTAAACAAAATATTTCCTACGTTTCTTGTTTCATCCTCGGTTTAATTGTGGCTTATTCTGATTCTATACTTTTTTTCAACTTGATGAGATATTTGTACAACATTTAAACGTATATCTGATATAATTTGATTGTGATTTTTTCCACCGCATAAGTAAGACACAATTTAATTACCTTGAAGTTATTGGGAATTTGTTGAATCCAATTTACTAGTGCTGGTCCAACAATATCACAGCTTAAGCTCACTGAAAAAAAGCAGCTATTATTTAGTGCAGAAGCTTCATACACAGCAAGTTTTTCTGCTTTACTACCTTGGTAGTTTATCATTAGATCTGACTAATCCTATTGATCGGGCGCATTCGTAACCTGTCCCACATTAGTTGCTACCGATTCTACCACTGTCACTTTCCGGAAGGGGGTGGCAAAAATAAAACCTTTCCACCTCCAGAATTCCATACTCCCTTACTCATACTATTAAACTCTAAGCAATTTTTAGTTTTTATTTTACCTCAAGAAGATTTTTAGGATTTAGTATTTTTAGAGTTGCAAGCCTTAAATCAGAAATGTAACACAGTTGCTTCCGACTTTGTACCTTTTAATTCCGCCCCTCACGCCTTCCACTTTCCACCCTAAGCTATAAAGATAAGCTAACGGCGCCATTTTGTTCAGAGGGAGTAATCTCAAACATAACCAACCGGTCTTTCTTGGTTATACTACCTCGCTAACATAACTTATACCTATTAACTTGTAACTGGGATAGTTGGATTTAGGATTTAGGAAATATATTAATAAAACAAAAAGTTGTTTAAAGAAGAAGTTTTATGTAAGAAGGTGCACAAAATGTATACTGTAGCCTATATGTATAATCGGTATACATTTTAAAATGTTCCTTTATTGAAAAAAGTTAATATTTTTAGCTTGATAATAGCAAGTTAAATCAATGTTACCTCAGAAAACGGGATTATTTTATTTATCTATACTAATATTATAAAGAGGTAAACTATGTTTTTGTTTACTTGTTTGTTTGTTTGTATGTATGGGGTAATCTCTGGCACTACTGAACCGATTGAAAAAATTGTTTTACTAATAAAAAGATACACTTTCCCTGAGTAACATAGGCTATAATTCATTTCGATAAAAACCTTTTTTTTATTTCAATATTTGTAAATTTAGTCGGAAAAAATTCTTAGGTTAGGCATAGAATGATAAACCAACACATGTATTTACGTTTATTACCATAACAACCAATTGAATAAAATAACAGATAATATAGCTGCTGTTTGCTCCAATATTTCCATTAACATCTTATTTTAAAATTTGAAGCAATTATTTTTGTATTTCAAGCTTTTAGGTTAGGGTTTTAAAGTGTATACCTTTTAACTATTATTATAACTGCTGTTATAAATATAAGAAATAATTTGATTTGAACATTTAACATTATTTACCACCTAAGTTTTTGAGGTTATTATTAATCCTACACCTTTATTATAAATAAAACATAACATGTTTTTAGAAGGTTCCTTTGGGGGTTGGCGTGCGGAGCACGCAATTTGTCTCCCCTAGTAACAAATAAAATTAAAGTTTTTAGTTGTATTTCATGTATCACTGAAGATGACGACTTTGTCGTTGAAAAGCGTTTGATTATTAAACGTATGTGAATGAGAATTAATGTATTGTTGTAATTATTAAATAATTACTTCTCAATCGTCAAGCTCAAAGTTTATTTTTAACAATTTAATTGTAAACATAAATATAATTGATAGAAGTTTCATCTAAATATATCTAATCAATATATCAACACGTGTACACATGAGTCCTTTGTGCGTTGTAGACAATATAGTATCATGTCAAGGTTCAATGACTCAGACCAAGTTATGTAATAAATATAAACTACCTGTAGTCTCTTCTAGTTATAAATATTTTACTAAATGAAAAAAGCATTTAATATAATTTAATCTTAGTTTGATAGATTGAAGGTTTAAAACAATCATATAGGATACAAATAGAATCCATTTAAAAAAGTTTAAATAATTGTATTACCGTATTTTATAAAATTGTGGTAGCTATTCAGCTGTATACATAAAATATGTATTCATTCCCATAACAAATAAAGCTAAATGTATACATGGAGTCCTCTAAGAGACAAGTGTTTGGTACTTTGAAATTACATTTTCTATGTTTCTATGCACAAACTCATAGTGACCATATGTTTTAGCAATATTGTAAACGTAGAACCTATTAAAACATAGCTTGAATGACGTAAAATGTTTTCCAGTAGGTATAAAACTTTTAAGTTAACCGTTGTTTAAAAGAGGAAGACTGGCCGTAATAGGGTTCCGTAGCTGTCACAAATTTAATACAACTAAAACTAACTGTTGTAGCAAAAGGTTTATGGGTAACATTTTCCAAACAGTTCTGCTTAGCCACGTAGTGTCCAAATAAAAAATCATTCTTAAATTACCTTGAATGAAACAAATATTAGAATAGTTATGTTTTATATTATGCTACAAAATTGTTGTAAGTTTTAATTTTAAACGTAGCAATTGTAATTTGTATTAAAATAACTTTTAAATCTATTCCTACAATAAAATAAAATAAAAAATTACTTCTAAATTCAAAGATTTTGTTCTGATTTCAACTTCAATGACAAAATAAGATCATTCTGTGAAATCAGAAGATTTACTTTCAATTTCTAGCGAAATAAAGTTGATAAGTTAGTTTAGATTTCACGCAACATAAATCAGAATGTTAAGAAACATCATAATTACATAAAAGCAAAAAATGTTCAACTTATAATCGGCTATTGACATCATACAACAAATTAAAAACGATAAAATGAAGCCATTCTGAAACAATTAGTGATCACAATATGCGGTAAATTGTCGCTTTTATATGGGATATGATATTATTATTTAAAAATAATTCACTAAAGAAATGTAACAGAAGTATGACAAACAATATTAAATAAATGCAATACAAACTGAATAATTGTTTGTAATATATAAGTTTACTAACCATACAAAGTTATGGAAAGAATGAAAACGGTTTCTAAGTCAATCGGTTAGCCTTTAACATTAATGTAATTTATTTATTTCTAGTTCATTAATTATATTTCTTGACAGTAATTTTCTTTGACATCACCGTTCAACCTGCTCACAATTTTTTCATCCTACAGTAGACTTACATTTTGAAACATCTTTGCAGTTCTTGATTTTCATAATGTTTTGTTGATTTGGCGGTTTTAATACAAAATTATTTGAAAAAAAAAACATTAGAGTTTGTATTTAATACAAATTTTAATGTTGTTTATAGTAAATATATTTTTCATAATAAAACATTCTACACATTTTGTTATAAAACGTATAATTAAGTTATTTTTATAGTGCTTTCGTTGTTTTGGGGATTTCATTTACACAAATTGTATTAAGTTAGTATTGACATTAGTTATACAAATATTTTCAAAATTAAATTATCTAAAAATTGTATTATAAAACATATAATTTTGTTACAGTTAAGTTTTTTGCATAATTTTTGTAAATCTAGATTTTTTGTTTACACAGATTTTATTTTCGACTACTGAAAATATTATTTTTAATTTTTAGATAGATATATTATATTATATTAGATAAATCACACTATTAAATGTGTTAAAATTTATTGAAATTTGAAGTCAAACTATCAAGTCGTTATCGTAACTACCAATAAAGCGATGAAAATTTAATGAAACATACAAATTAATTTCGTTTATACATATTTATTTAAATATGTATTTTTTTTACAGATTAATTGATTAAAACAGAAAGCTATTACGTACGAAGAAAAATGAATTGGGATTAAGAAAAAATGTATTATTACTTTCTCCCCCTATACCATAGTATATGGAGAAAGTATTGTATTCGTCAAAATTTTCGAGTTTGAGTTTTTGGTGGAAATATCCGTTTTGGCTCCCCCTGAACCTAAAAAAGTGGTTTTCGGAGTGATGTCTGTGTGTGTGTCTGTATGTGTGTCTGTGTGTCTGTGTGTCTGTGTGTCTGTGTGGATGTTATCAGACCTAGAGCCTAAACCAGTCGTCCGATTTTGATGAAATTTGGTATGGAGGTACTAATCCACGGTATTTCCAGGTGTTTTTTTCATTTTTGTGAATTTTTTATTTTTAAGGGTAATTTTCCCATAAAAACCCATAAAATAACGGAAAAATTAACTTTTCTCAAAAACGGCTCTAACGATTTTGATTAAAATTTTATAGTTTATTAGGGACCTAAAGTACTATAAACTGTAAAATTTTAATCAAAATCGTTCGAGCCGTTTTTGAGAAAAGTTGATTTTTCCATTATTTTATGGATTTTTATGGGAAAATGACTGTTAAAAATAAAAAAGTCACAATAAATTGGTAATAGTATTTTTTTATTAAGTTTCTATAATGAGGGAGAAAGTATGTGTCAGTTTCCTGATACCGTTTATTTTGATTGTCTTGTTTTATAAAGCGCTTGGGTAAATTTGATACTATAATTCATTTTTCAAAGAAAATTTTCTGGTATTAAAACTTTCTGGTATAAGAAAATTTTTAGTTTTGACTAATTTCCCTCATTATTTTTTTTTTTCGGATCCAGGACATTAGAAATGTAAAATCTAAGCTAGACTTTTATTCTATACAACAAATATAACCGTACTTTTTGAATCGCTGCCACACTGTAGCCTTATTGTTTATTCAATAGATCTATTGACTCGCATAATCATAAAGAGTAAAAACATCTTTTACGTTTCCGTATGTTTTATAGATATGGATACAGAATTGGAAATGTCAAGACTAGAAACATTGCAGTTCCATCGTTATCTGTTTTACGCTTACATTTTATATTAATAGTTACTTTATTTCATTAAATTAACTCTAAGATTGCTAAGTGAGAATAAAGTTGTATTATTCCACGTGCCATGTGTATGTTGTGATGCATCACTTTACACGTGGGTCCATTTGAATTTACCGCATACAATACCGCAGGAGTTGAAACACCCTTAGCATAGATACCACTACAAAAGGAACTTTCAGCTTCCCACTATCCAGGCGCAATTTTACTTTCTTGATCTGGAATCGACCTTTGATCTACTATGTTGACCGTTGTCACAGTTACACGACCGTTGTCATGGTTACACGACCGTTGTCTTGGTTACACGAGTGACCAACTTGTGGGAAAGAGAATTGGTCAACTTCCTTGAGCGTTAAAATACATGTACACAACTGTTCCAATCTCGTATATAAAACCAAGTTTAAATTATTTGCAAGTAACGTTTTGGACTTTAACGTAACCAAGACAACGCTCGTGTAAACTTGACAAAGATCAACACAGTAGATCAAAGGCCAATCTCAGATCAAGTTGCCATGGTAGAAATTAGGATCTCGACAGTGGGAGGCTAAAAGTTCCGTTTTTAGTAGTCACATCGTGTCACGGGTTGCTTCAATTTCCGAAGTAATGTACGCACTTTTATTTCTAGTGCACGCGAGGCTCAAGTAAAACTGTATATATGTGAATAAATTCGTTAATGTGTATATAGTAAAGGTGTTGTGTGTGTTATATTTGTTTCAATCGAGACGAAAATCCCCCTTCACCTTTGTTGATGAACGTATCAACTCATCTACATCCCCATTCGGGGAAACTTTAAAAAAATTCGCAGCCAAAGTAAGAAAAATATGAAACAAAAATGCTATATACATGGGATATAAATTTTTTAAATTTAATACAGTGAAATCACAAGATGCCAAATTACCTTTTCTTGGAAGCTGTGGTACAATCCTTGTGTTTTCCAAAAATCTTATACCATGACGGCCGTTTCAACTATTTATTTAGTTCATTGTCAAATAGTTGAATTCTATGTACATTGTAGTGTCTTTAGTATATATGTAATTATGTGTAGTGGTTTAAATTAATGTGTATAACAACGTTCCGAGTGCGCGAACCGCAACATTTGACAATGACTGAATAAATAGTTGAAACGGCCGTCATGGTATAAGATTGACGAAAAACACAAGGATTGTACGACAGCTTCCAAGAAAAGGTAATTATCGTTTAAATGATACAGTTTATTCTACCACAAACAAAATTTGGATATTTATATAGTTTAGTTATCAACAAAAAACTCAAACTAAATACATAAATAGTTCTAAAACATAACGTTAACTATGAAAATAATTGTTATTTTGCGCCATTGCTAGAAAAATACAGCACAACACATGAAATAATTAATATAAAGTGCAAGTTGTTATAATGAAAGTAAGTCTAAACAGTAATGTTGTACATGAAAGTATTTATTTCCCTCAGGACATATAAACGTTTACGGGACAAACCTAATATGCAATTACAACTGCACCGAGTTAAGCCTTCGCGAATTACTTTTCTGAAAGTGTCCTATTTTTGCACTACTTTTACATTTAGTTTTAAATTATAATGAGTGTTAGTTTTAAATAAACCCAACACCCAATGTACTTTATTCAAAGAAGTTATACTAAAAAAGCAGTGAAATGACATTGCCATATCTCTACTTATACATTTATAAATTCCATTATCATAGGACACTTTTAAAGTTATTATCTTTTTAAATCTGCTGTTACAATTTTGTACTGTCGTCCTGAAACGACATAGGGAACGTTTTGGATTGTAGGTTTTGATAAACAGTACTACAAATCTGACGACACTGATTTTTTGTGGGTTTCAATACTGATTTATTGTGGGTGTGTTTATGTGTTGGGTTTATAAACAAATTTCATATAATGATTTTTGATATTCAATATATCCATTTGAAAATTCCGATTAATTCATCAACAATTGGATTTTCATCAGGATACGCCTTGTCTGGAGTCTGTTGAGCAATTAGTTGAGCTAACAAAGTGTTTATTCCTTATAAGGTAATGTACTTTAATTTGTATACGAATTTCAATGTGTGTTCTCTACGTCCTTCCATTTCCATATTTCCTCCTCGGCTCCAGATTTAGATACAAAAGACTCTCTCCATAAATATGTGTGTTTTATACTTCAAATAGGCCCTAAAAAAAATAGACATAAGTTCTCTAAGCATTTAACACTGAGTTTCTCAAATGACATTCTCTGTTAAAGTAGTATTTAAATTAAATCGACCAGCTTGATAAATAAATTTATGGCACAAAGATTTCGTTTGTACGATAGACTTAAACATATTTACCAATTTAAACTCGATACAGGGTGTCCCATAAGTAAAGTGTCAAACTTCGGGGAATGGTTCTATGGGTCAAACTAAGAAAAAAAGTTCATATAAACACAGACCCGAAAACGCTTCGTTTTCTAGATATTGCCATTTTGTTTTTTGTACGAAATAATTCTTAAGTTCAAACTTAGCTTGAAGTTTAACCTAACAATTATCTCTCTCAAGAAATATAATCGATTAAATCCAATCGTGAGTTTCAAAATGGCGGCTGCTTGACAATTTCAAACCTAAATTACTCAAAAGCCGTACTTTAAAAAAAAATATCACGACACCTTTTTTGTAGCCCTTTTGATTCTTTATTTAACTGTCAAAACAATCTGATGAAGACTAATAGTTAAGTTATGTGTAATAATTGGTTTATTCAACCCAGCATCCTATACTAACACAGGAAACACAGCAATATTGTATGTAAACGTAGATATATAAAAAATGAAGCGTTTTCGGGTCTGTGTTTATATGAAGTTTTTTTTCTTATTTTGACCCATAGAACCATTCCCCGAAGTTTGACACTTTACTTATGGGAGTATATGTCTACAGTTGTCTAGAGTTGCACAAAATTGCTTTAGAATTATAAGTTAATGACGTATGGAGTATAACTTAAGGACCAGAATTGATGGTAGGCAACAATGAAAGGTTCTTTCAACAAGTTGACTACATACTGATAAATATTTGGACGGATAGAAGAAACTAAAACGAGTGGGCTTGAATCCAAACAGGCGTATTTGAATGTGTTTACTGGTTTGGTTTATTATAATTAAAGAAATACTATACAATTTAAACCAAAATCATCACTTCTAACGCCAGTTTGTGTTTAGATGATTTAGTACTAAAATTGTATTTCTTAATGGTAGAGGCTTTTTTTATAAAATTTGTTTGAATGTGGACAAAATCAGTAAGTAGAGCAGCGATTTAATATTAATGGTTCAGGTTGTTGTAGGTTCAACGTTGGAATTTTAGGGGTGTTATTCATTTCTTCTATCGGGTCACAATAAAACACTAGGCAGAAAAATAAAAAAAAAAAATTAAATATATTTGCATAAACGATATTTTTTAAATTTATATCAGAAAATGTATTTTGGGTATTCCAGATATTTTTTTAAATAGTTTACTCTGACTTGTTACTACATTGGTCATGCAAAAATACATGCCGTTTTGAGTAAGCGTGAAGGTCTCTACGTAGGACTAGGAATATAGCTAAATGTTTACAATTTAGTTTCGTAATTATTAAGTACTAGTTTTTACGGGCGAGCTGTACATATTATTAGTAACAATAATTCAGAAATAAAACCAAACATCTGAAAAAACTATTCTAAAAATGTGAACTTTTCTCATCTTAAACTTTACTACTAATGTAATCAGGGTTTTGTTGAAATCTGGAAAGAGAAAAGTTGGTCATCACACTGGAACGATGCTACTGGGCTAAGGCAAGAAAAATGTCACTACCTCTTTAATCTAATTTGAACTACTTACGTCTGTTCCCCGTTTATAACGTGCTTTCTTTACACTATGGCCGTTTCGGCTTTTTATTCAGCCATGTTCACGTGTCGGTATCTGTAGCGTTATTGTACTTCGTCAATTAAAAAACACACACTTAAAATCACAATTTACATATACTGACATTTAACATTAAACAAAAAAATAAGCGTAAGCAGCAATGCCGCATTACTATAGCCGAATTTTTACCACGGAATAACTAAGTTTAAAACAAGTAAATTTAATAGTTATTTATTTTATTCATATTTCATGCAAGGTTTTCAATTAAATTAAGTTTTTGCTAACTGATTTTAATGGAAAAGACTATTAAGTTTCAAACTGTGTGATGCAAACTTTTAATTCACCATCTCTTCAGTATGTATGTCCCATGGCTGATTGTAAGTTGATAATATTGTGTAATATAATAAAATAAAGCATGATCATAAAAAAACTGTAATCTATATTGGTACAAACTTTTAATACTTCCAAATACATACATCATAAACAAAATAAAATACATAATTCTATATTCTAATAAAATGCATACAAATAAACACTTTGTTGCATTGCGGCTGATTCACTGTTCCTAAAACATATAAACATTCTGCTTCAGAAAGAGACCTTTGGTGGTTATATAGATACATGACCATGACCATATTATAGTGTTCTTCACTGTTAATATATTTGTCTATGAATGTGTGTGAGTAGAGTGTTCTTCATTGTATGTGAGAAGATGTTAAAATACCAAGTTGATTTTGATGATCGTTTAAAAGTTCTTGTATGATACAAAAACATGAGGTTTTAGTGTTCTTCAATGTTTGGGTATATATGTGTGTGTGGGTAGAGAGTTCTTCATTGTATGTGAGAAGATTTTAAAATACCAAGTTGATTTTGATGATCGTTTCAAAGTTCTTGTATGATACAAAAACATGACGTTTTAGTGTTCTTCAATGTTTGGGTATATATATATATGTGTGTGTGTGTGTGTGTGTGTGAGTAGAGTGTTCTTCATTGTATGTGAGAAGATGTTAAAATACCAAGTTGATTTTGATCATCGTTTAAAAGTTCTTGTATGATACAAAAACATGGAAGTTTTAGTGTTCTTCAATGTTTGGGTATATATGTGTGTGTGAGTAGAGAGTTCTTCAATGTATGTGAGAAGATGTTATTATACCAAGTTGATTTTGATTGTCGTTTAAAAGTTCTTGTATGATACAAAAAACATAAAGTTTTAGTGTTCTTCAATGTTTGGGTATATATGTGTGTGTGTGTGAGTAGAGTGTTCTTCATTGTATGTGAGAAGATGTTAAAATACCAAAATGATTTTGATGATCGTTTAAAAGTTCTTGTATGATACAAAAACATGACGTTTTAGTGTTCTTCAATATTTGGGTTTATATGTGTGTGAGTAGAGTGTTCTTCATTGTATATGATAATATGTTAAGTTACCAAGTTGATTTTGATGACCGTTTAAAAGTTCTTGTATGACACAAAAACATGACGTTTTAGTTTTCTTCAATATTTGGCTATATATGTGTGTGACTAGAGTGTTCTTCATTGTATGTGAGAAGATGTTAAGTTACCAAGTTGATTTTTATGACCGTTTATAAGTTCTTGTATGACACAAAAACATGACGTTTTAGTATTCTTCAATATTTGGATATATATGTGTGTGAGTAGAGTGTTTTTCATTGTATATAATAATATGTTAAGTTACCAAGTTGATTTTGATGACCGTTTATAAGTTCTTGTATGACACAAAAACATGACGTTTTAGTGTTCTTCAATATTTGGCTATATATGTGTGTGAGTAGAGTGTTCTTCATTGTATGTGAGAAGATGTTAAGTTATAAAGTTGATTTCGATGATCGTTTAAAAGTTTTTGTATGACACAAAAACATGACGTTTTAGTTTTCATCAATATTTGGGTATATATGTGTGTGACTAGAGTGTTCTTCATTGTATGTGAGAAGATGTTAAGTAATAAAGTTGATTTTGAAGATAGTTTATAAGTTCTTGTACGATACATAAATTTGAAGATTTAGTTTTCTTCAATATTTGGGTATATATGTGTGTGTAAGTAGAGTGTTCTTCATTGGATGTGAGAAGATGTTAAGTTACCAAGTTGATTTTGATGACCGTTTAAAAGTTCTTGTTTGATACAAAAACACGACTTTTAGTGTTCTTTAATATTTGTGTATATTTATGTGTGTGAATAGAGTGTTCTTCATTGTATATGATAAGATGTTAAGTTACCAAGTTGATTTTGATGACCGTTTATAAGTTCTTGTATGACACAAAAACATGACGTTTTAGTGTTCTTCAATATTTGGGTATATATGTGTGTGTGTGAGTAGTGTGTTCTTCATTGTATGTGAGAAGATGTTAAGTTACCAAGTTGATTTTAATGATGGTTTAAAAGTTCTTGTATGATACAAAAACATGACGTTTTAGTGTTCTTTAATATTTAGGTATATATGTGTGTGAGTAGAGTGTTCTTCATTGTATATGGATAATACGGTAAGTTACCAAGTTGATTTTGATGACCGTTTAAAAGTTCTTGTATGACACAAAAACATGATGTTTTATTGTTTTTAAATATTTGGGTATGTATGTGTGTGAGTAGAGTGTTCTTCATTGTATATGATAATATGTTAAGTTACCAAGTTGATTTTGATAACCGTTTAAAAGTTCTTGTATGACACAAAAACATGACGTTTTAGTTTTCTTCAATATTTGGGTATATATGTGTGTGTGACTAGAGTGTTCTTCATTGTATGTGAGAAGATGTTAAGTTATCAAGTTAATTTTGATGACCGTTTAAAAAGATCTAGTATGATACAAAAACATGACATTTTAGTGTTCTTCACTGTTAAGGTATGTATATGTGTGTGAGTAGAATTTTCTTCATTGTATGTGAGAAGATGTTAAGTTACCAAGTTTATTTTGAAGATAGTTTTAAAGGATCTAGTATGATACAAAAACATTACGTTTTAGTGTTCTTCAATGTTTGGGTATATATGTGTGTGAGTAGAGTGTTCTTCATTGTATGAAAGAAGATATTAAGTTATCAAGTTGATTTTGATGACCGTTTAAAAGGATGTTGTATGATACAAAAACATGATGTTTTAGTGTTCTTCAATATTTGGGTATATATGTGTGTGAGTAGAATGTTCTTCAGTGTATATGAGAAGATGTTAAGTTACCAAGTTGATTTTGAAGATAGTTTAAAAGGCTCTAGTATGATACAAATATGACGTTTTAGTGTTCTTCAATGTTAAGATATGTACATGTGTGTGAGTAGAATGTTCTTCATTGTATATGAGAAAATGTTAAGTTACCAAGTTGATTTTGAAGATAGTTTAAAAGGATCTAGTGTGATACAAAGACATGAAGTTTTAGTGTTCTTCACTGTTTGGGTACCGGCTATATATGTGTTTGTACTCATACTACTGTATGTTCTTCATTGTATGTATGAAGATGCTAAGTAACCAAGTTGATTTTGATGACTGTTTTGATATATGGATAGTCTTCTTGGTATTCACATGTTATAAATTTATCTATAAATTAAATGCAGGATTCCAATTGATTTTTTGTTTGAAATATCATTATTAGGAGGATTTATAAGTCATACAAGTATGTGCTGATGAGGTGAGCCTCTCATTTGAAATTCCACCCTTTCATAACTATCTATTACAACATGTTCGCCAAAAGGACCAAATTGTTCATGTTTAATATTTTTCATTAATTTTGATACCTTTTGATCGAAATATCGAGCACAGGTAATAGAATCATTTCATATTAATAATGTTTTTTTTTGTAATCAGATAGTGACAAAGCTTGTTTGATCGTTATTTTTGTTGTTGTTAAGTAGTTTAGCTAAAAGTTGTATTAACTCAGGTTAATATTTTTCAGCATACGTCAATGTTATAAATTTAGTGGGTTTTCCTAACTGTCTGATCATAGCAAATCAATTTTTCTTTTTGTTTTCCAAATAGCCTGGTTATGATCTTATTTGGTTTAACATTCTGAAACCATCATAATGATGGTTGCCCTCGCAGAAGCAACACACATACTCTGGCCGATAACTCCTTATGAGTGGGCGAAAATGAGCAATTAACGAACACAAAAAGAGAAAACATCCATTGTTAGGATGTTTATATGAATTTTGTTCCTTGATCCGGAAAGTGAACCTATAAAACACCTTTACACAGGATTATAGTTAATTTAATTGTATTTCGAATGGTATAACTCACAATATGTACTCGGGCTTATGAGTGGGC
>JAGFPH010012540.1:17411-28405 GCA_018207615.1 Philaenus spumarius | reverse complement strand
TGACATTAAAAATGAATAGGCCTACTATGAATGAACATGTATTGTTTGACTGACATTAACAATGAGTAGGCCAACTAAAAATTAACATGTATTGTGTCAGTGACTTAAAAAAATGAATAGGCCAACTATAAATGAACATATATTGTGTTAGTGTCATTAAAAATAAATACGCCAACTATAAAATAACATATATTGTGTTTGTGATATTAAAAATGAATATGCCAACTATAAATGAACATATATTGTGTTAGTGGTATTAAAAATGAATAGGCAAACTATAAATGAACATATATATTGTGTTAGTGAATATTCAAAATGAATAGGCCAACTATAAAGAACTTTATAACTGTTTAAATCGGCTATTTTTAATAGAAGTAGTGGCTAAACTTATTACTAAAACAATTTTACGCGGTTATTGAAGTGATTACTTCTATTGGCCCGTTGGGCACTTTTGACTTGGCTATGTTTTCGAAATCTCGCGTCACGCCAGATTTCTCGCGAGATCTTGCATCACGCCAGATTTCCCGCGAGATCTCGCGTCACGCCAGATTTCTCGCGAGATCTAGCATCACACCAGATTTCCCGCGAGATCTCGCATCACGCCAGATTTCTCGCGAGATCTCGCGTCACGCTTTTGTTTAGACACAAGTCAGATCGTGGAGAGGGAATATTATTAATACATTATTTACATTTATTAGCATAGCAATCAAATTAACACATAAGAAATTAGTTAATATAATATAACAGCTGATTTCGCCCATCATCTGTAATTCTTAAACAAAACCCAGCGTAGATTATATTTTGGGGTTATGTTTACAACTTCAACCATTAAAATTTCTTGTGATGTTAATTTTCTTATATATTAGTTATACAACTAATGTAGGCTTCTATAACTATAAGTTATATGGGCTTCTACACGTTATAAGATTTGCTTTGGGGTTATAAACTGTAAATAAAACTAACCTTTGATCATCAATATATTCGTTTATACAAATTTAAAGAAGGATACCTACTGTTTAACTTCGCAAACATTCGTACATCTTTGTATAACATATTTGATTATTAATTTCTTTACTGTAATATTAACAACTTCTAAATCATTTGATCTATCAATATGAAATAAAAGGTAACTAAAAGATAATATTTTTACCTTTCTTTAAATATATAATAACGGATATAAATAAACAATTTGAACAAATAGGCCTACAGTTTTATAATCCTTATAATTGTACACATTTACCGAGTTAAAAATCCCCGTAGTCATAGAAGTTATCACTTCCAACGTGTGGTCTTAAGCACACCCAGTTAATTTTTTTTTATAGGCCTAGAGACTTAAGATGTTTCTACTGATGAGTTTTTATATCAGATTGCAGCACAACCTGCTTTAGGTTATGATGGATACGACCATTCATGGTGCATTCATGTAGTACCTCAGTTTTGTCGCGGAATTAATTACTTTAAACCATTAGTAATTCCTGAATTTTAAAATCGGTGAAAGGTCTAACTAAAAAGTGATCACAACAGCTAACATAACCTCACTCTCCTGTATACTTGTAACTTTGATACTAGCTATTTTGGTGTCAATTTACTTAAAGCAAAAGTATTGTTATTTATTACATAAGATAATTGTTAATGTTTGTTGTCAATTTACCTGAAATAACTTAATCTTGAAATTTCAAAAAGAAACAAATAAAGCTGGATTTGTTTTGTGAGGGACATAATATTCTGACACGACAATTTCTAAAGGTGGCGGAACCACGTATAACAGAAATAAAATCTGATTGGGTGTACTAGCATAAATAGTTCAAAAAATTTTAGGTTATGCAGTAATAATTTTGATACAGTATACAACTGTTGTATAACCACCGGAGACAATAATTAGGACTTTAGGAGGGACATGGTTCTAACATCAGAACGTGTGGTCGATTCATTCCTCCGTCTTCGTATTCGTCAGAACGCCAGCTCTTCCGAACAAGCGTTAATTTAAAATTGAATATATATCCCAGGCCCAGGTGATTCAGTGCGAGTACAAAATCAGCTGTTTACACTATCACCTATTATTATTAATAAACCTTCACACAATGCAGAGAGATATAACTAGTTACTTGTTATTCCTAGGTGATGTAGGCCTATTTATTAAGTTTTGTTTTCTACGTAGCAATAGGACTGAAAAATCTTGTTTCCTTTTAGGCTGGTAGCACAGTCCTTCCTTTAGGTAGCCTTGTAGGTCACTCATGTAGGAAAACCATAAGGTGCAATCGTATCTTAAACAGGGCTTACGATATAGTTTGCAATTCCTGTACTGCACCAAGACATCTGTACCAACTTTACAAAAGTAGGTAAATACCTCTGGAACGAACATATCATTAACTACATCCTAAAGCTATCCTTGTGTATTTTTACTTGTTAACACGTTCACTGCTAAGGACGCACATGAGAGCTTGACTTCGCACGTCAACCCGCATATTGGAAGTATTTTCAATACACAATGCATTGCGTGCTTCGCACGCCTACCCCCGTATTGCGGGTATTTTCAATACACATTGCATTGCGTGCTTCGCACGCCAACTCCTATATTGGAAGAATGTTCAATACACAGAGCATTGCGTGCTTCACACGCCAATTTTAAGCCTACGTGCTATGGACGCACACGTGCGTCCGCTTTAAAATATTAATGATTATTACGTAGAAAGGTTAAAAAATAAAACATAAAGTAATTTCTACTCATTTACGCTAAAAATATAATAAATAAAAAAAGTCAGCTCCTAGCATAGGAATTTGCGTAGCAGTGAACGTGTTAAAGCATTTCATATGTCCTTAATAATAATAATAATAGCTTTATTGCAGGAGTTTACTGGTACCGGAACGCACCGGAACGCCGTTCCAGTACTGCTTTTTAATAAATTTTTTAAAGTTTTGTTTTAACGTTGCACTGGACCATCCACTCCCTCAATCACACTCATTCAACACTCGATTCAGAATTTTACGTCCTCCAATATAAAAACTTCAAGATATCTCCACACTACAGTGCGTTGCGACTACGCGAACCAACTGCAATAAAGTATCCCACATTGTCCCTCAGTTTGGAATCGAAATGGGAGCACCAGGCACCTTTTTTGCCAGCTTCGCGGCACACCTTTGATGTTCGGTGAACGCTGCGAACGGCTACAAACGGCTGTGACACTGGCCGGGACACCGAGCTAGACTGAAAAACGCAGGCAGAAACCGCTTGAAGTAGCGGGAGGCAGGACTGCTCAAGATCGATCAGTAGAGCCCGGCGTCCTATTTGAAAGCCCCCATTGAAATACTGCGTAATCAGTCTTCAAGCGATTTTCGCCCGTCCTGGCTTTGGTGTGAAACCCGGTTAAGAGACCGATGATTCAGAGTAGAGGAGGCCGAAAAGTTTAAAAACCGGGATGCTTAAACTTTTCTATTGTTAACTTTTTCGGCATGAAAAAGTTTATAACATATATTGATGAAGTTCCATCTATCGTATAGAATCAACAAGAGAGAGCGCATCTTTTCCAGATTTGCCGTACACCATCTATTGCCCAGTTGTGTTCAAGGTCTATCCGAACTAGCCTTATTCTTTAAAGATACCAAAGGGCACGTCATCTCATAGTAAAACATTAACTTATTTACCGGCTTGAACGGAAATCGTTCATAACATCCGAGGTTCCTTGTAATATTGTCGGTTCTTATTTCCAACAGGTGGCACTAATTAGAAACTGAAACATTTGCTGCTCGATAAACTTTTAAATTTATTCAAACTGTACTTTGGCTTTGACGGAGAAAAACTTGAAATTATAGGCACTCAGAAAATTGGCACATGCCTAGTTTATGAACCGCTCATTATTTTTACATTTAGTTGTAGAGTAACATCGATAAACAAATCAAATAGGCTTTATTGACAGTAAATAGTTCAAAAAGTGCCACGCCTACAGAATAGTTCTAAAGTTTATTATTTAAGGTCGTGCGCTTGGTTGCTTTCATTATTTTTTATAATAATTAGGTAACATTGTTCGAATAAATTAAATTATGTAAGATCAAAGCATCTATTTTAACCGCAAGGCCAATGCAAAACAAACGCAATTCAATAAATTGTTTTATAAATTGCCAATTGGCCAGTTTCTTAAAAAATTTCCCGATGCGTAAAAACGCAAAACTAACAATATTTTATGAAAGGTTATTGGTAATCCACTGTCTTTACATCCGGTAATTGGGCAATACAGGTTGTACTATATACATTTCAAATTGCAAGTTAAAAATATTTTTTGAATGGCTAATCACAATCTCGAATATACCATTTTCATAATACGATCTCCATAACCATCCATAGATCATCCTGTTGGAGTCCTTTACGTTTACGAACTCTCAAAAGTTCCCTAAAGCATTGAAGAAACAAGTGTTGTTTATTCAACGCCTAAAGGTAGGTTACTATAACAATTTCAAGAACTTCGAGGCAGTGGCGTAAATAGGATTTTAATTTGGTAGGGGTGATTAACCTGAAAGACACTACCGAGGGATCCCCCAACTTGATATGATAACACTTCTTGATATGTCTGTATAGAGTATAGAGAATGCTTCAAACTAACATTTCCTGTGAACCAAGAACCAAATATGTTTTGCTAGAAATGTTTGTTTTGTAAGGCCGTGGTAAAGTCAGCGTTTGACGTTTTCATCTGACGGTTGAAATTCAAACCTAACGGATTTTTATAACATGAGTAGAATACCATTTGTCGCACGCGTGGTTGTATTGCATGTATGGATGGGAGGTTTCTATATTTGTTCTCACTTTTGTTATTCAAATAATAATAATAATAATGACAAACACTTTTATGAAAAGATAATTTACAACTATACAGTTCAGTTCTTTGATTTATTGTCTACACTTTGTTATAATAATATTTCATTTTTTGGGCAAAGTATGTATTCTTAAATTACGTTTTAAACTTGGCATAGTTTTGATATCAGTATTGTAGTAGGAACATAAAAACTGGTGTTTTCAAAATAAGAAATTTGAAATTGATAAATGTTTTATACAGTTTTATTTAGAACTAAATTACGAATCTTTGTTAACCTTATGAAAAAAATTACAAAAAATGTTTACTATTTGTTATGTAGGCCTAAAGTTGAACTTGTATTTTTCGTAACTGCACATTTTTTGTTTCTTGCACTAATAACTAAAATTTTACATCTATCATTTTTTTACTGGCATATGTAAATTCTTTGAACCTTTCTCTACAAAAAAGCTACGGAACACTTTTGGATTGGGGTTCATTTACTAATTTTGGCGAATTTTTGAAAAAATGCTTGCACACGCCAAAAAATATATTTTTGTTGACGTTGCCGGTTTTAGGGTTAACGGTATGTGTTAAAACAGCAGTATTTTAAAACTTTGAGATTTTTTTAAAATTTGTATTTAAAAAAAAATATTATTAGTTCTTCCCCTTTGGGGGGTGATTGATCACCCTGATCACCCCCTTTATTTACGCCACTGCTTCGAGGTAGCTTTAGGACACTTCGGCGGAATCATGGAACACAAATTAAATCGGTTTTAACCGTTAGTGAAGTGAAACTTATTCAACAGACGGATACTATTTAGATCAACTTAAAACTCAATAAAGGTACATTGTTAAGTGAAGTGGAAATTGTGTTTTATGATGCGCGTGAAATAAGCAAAGAAATTTGGTTCTAGAACTTAACCTGCCGTTAGTACTGCAAATTCTATTGATTAGTTCAATCTGTCAGTGGTGATATGTTGTTGTGTCTGTTTCAGGGCTTTGCTGCTGCCTAAGCGGCACTACTGAACGTGAAACGGATGTGACTTTAAACCCAGACAATGACCTACCGAAAGTGACAACAGATTACGACATTGTGCTGAAGTCAGCGGCAGAGAAAGGTGAATTAATTTTATACAATCTACAAGCAGTGCAGAGATGCTGCATGAAAGTAGCAGTGATCTCTTGGCTTCCGATGTTCTAATTTATTAAACAGTACCTGGAGACCAAGCTAAAGCTCGATTATAAGCAGGGCTATGATTTCAATAATAAATATTGGATTATTGAGTTTTGAGGTTAGGCCTATAACATTAAACAACTAAATAAAGGGTATATACAACATTAGGCTTACCTGTAATAAAAATACAGTTTAAAGGATTAACCACAATCTCAACGCTATGCCTCAGAAATAAGTCAGGCCTAAATTAAAGTATTATTTCAATATCGATTTATTCCTAGGGCCTAGTTCGCTCACGTCAATAACTACTATTATTGCAAATTTCCGTGAACATCGTTTAGGTTAGGCCTATAACATTAATCAACTAAATAAAGGGTATGTTTATTATGTATTCGTTGCCATGGTAACTATAAATAGATACAACATTAGGCTTACCTCTAATAAAATATACAGTTTAAAAGAAAGCAGATGATTATTGTAATGGCATTGAAAACATTTGCATCAGCTGTGCTTTGTATTGTTTAAAATGGACAAATTTCACTTTTTAATTTAATAAAAAGACGTAGAAAACGAATTTTCCCAGACTGGTGACCATTTCCAATCGATTTCTCGTGGCCAAGAGCCTAATATAAAATCAAAAAATCAAAAATCCTTAGACGGAGATTCCAGATCCATTTAGCAGACAAACAATTATCTCTCGTTTTAGAAGATAAGATTTTAAATATTCTTAAAGCTTTTTTCTGAAGAATTCATGTTTTACGCAAGCCTATTACATTTCTACAGATGAGATGCACATATCTTAAGATATCTTCAGGACATTTTTTAATACTTCAAAGTTACTTGACTCTTTGTAAATCGCCCTCTCAACATAATCTATATACACTGACCAGGAGAGGAACCAAGTAAAGTTACAACCTGTAGAGAGCGTAATAACTACATTTATATTTATTATGTAAAGTGGCTTAAAGGTTTCTGAGTTTTTCTTCATTTAAAATTATAAATTTATCTCAAAAACCATTCATTTGCTTCGTTTGAAACTCTAGTTGCTGCATTGTCCGATTGAAAAATGTCTTTGTGACTTACATTATTGAGCAACATTATTGAGGAAACATTTACACTTAAATCATTTATTAAAATCTAAATTAACATTGCACCCAACACCGGAGTAGCTATTGTATGTCAGTCAGTAGAGATGGAGGGGAAGTGATGACGTCACCCATAACTTCCCCACTCCATCCTATAAGTCTTGCATCACGTGGCTATTATTTGTTTCGTGTTTTAATATATCTGATTCTAAACCCAGTTCATATCCTTGCCAATGAAAATATATTTCATCTAAAAGTGTGTAAAATGTTTATGGATCTTATTCAAATTCTTATACGTTTCTAATACGGTCATGTACAACATTTTCTGAAAGTTTGAACAAAATCGAATGATAACTTTTCATTTTTTTAGCAGGGATGGTGATTTTGGTGTTTGGGGGGGGGGGGGGGGGTAGCGATAATTCTTTCGGTACGAATACCTCAATAAATCGATTATTTATTTATGGATCATATTCAAATTTTTATATGTTTCTAATATAGTCTTATAAAACATTCTCTGAAAGTTTGAACAAAATCAGTGTATCGAAAACAGATTCAAATTCACAATTATAATTTGAATAAAACATGATATTTATGTATATATATAAATATAAAATTATAATATTTAGAGTGTATCAAAATAATATTTACTGAATGAACATCTGTTTTATTTTTCAATAACAGATGAGTATGAAGAAGAAGAAATTAATTAGTAAAATTCATTATTATTGAAGCTATATTTGGTGCAGTATATCTTGTGGTTATTTATTGATTTACTAGTTTTGATTTATTTATTAATATAATTTATATATATATATTATTTGAGTGTATTTACATTAATATATACTATATTATGTATGACATTATTATTTTGGGCTCATCGCAGACAAGAAATTGGTCAGAGTACCTTCCCAATAACATAACCAAATTGGTAAAATGTTATCCCGGTGGCCACTTTCGGCACATCGTTACAAAATCAAATTTAGACAATTTATTGTGTCGAAATGTGGTCATAATTGCCGGGATAAACGATTTATTAAGTGGTAATACTGTGTCCAATGAACACATAAATACAATTAACAATATAGACACCAACATTAAGGTTATAGTTATTTTACAACCTTTAATTCCTAACCACGAATACATACACAGTAAAATAAAGGAATTAAACGACACTTATATAAAAACATTAAAACGATGCACATTTATACACACTAATTCAATATTAACAAGACAACACTTCACTGGACATGGTTTACACTTAAACATATTGGGGAAGGTACGTGTCTGCGATGAAATTTTAAAATTATGTGTATTATAAATAACAAAGATAAAATAAAACCTGAATACAAATACGTTTCAATGACAATGTCACCATCTTCAGTGATATATTGATTAAATAAAGACACTTGAAGATTTATATATAATTTATAATGAACAATTTATAAATGTGTTACATGATTATAAAACATATCCTGTTTATATATGTTCATAAAATTTAAATGTGTTTTGACGACAATGTCACCATCTTCAGTGATATAATGATTAAACAAAGACACTAGAAGATTTATATATAATTTATAATGAACAATTTATAAATGTGTTACATGATTATAAAACATATATTGTTTATATATGTTTATTAACATTAAAATATGAACACAAAATCTCATAATAAATTAGTATATCATCCTCAAATTTGTTTCAATGAATTGGGTGGGGTTAGCGATAATTCTTTCGATACGAAGACCTCAATAAATCGATTAATAAAATTGTTTATGAATCTTATTCAAATTTTTATATGTTTCTAATACGGTCTTATAAAACATTCTCTGAAAGTTTGAACAAAATCGAATGGTAACTTTTGATTTACGTAAGACATTTATTAAAATGTATAAAAATTCTATATGTTATATATTATAAAAAGACTTATATTTCGAAAACTAATTATCAGAATTTAGTTTACATAACGAATTCAGATTCCTCATCAAATTTACTATGAATTATCAAATTTTTATTTTAATATATGAATAATTATAGTTTTGTCAATGAAAAAATACATATATTACCATAACTTTGGAATATAATCATATTCATTTTTTTGAAAATCTATATTTATGAATCGATTTGATTGAAATTTTCAGAGAATGTTGTACATGACCGTATTAGAAACATATAAAAATTTGAATAAGATCCATAAACTGTTGTTTGATTTATAGAGATTTACGGCAAATCTTCAAATCGAAAAATTATTTTTGTTTTTATAAATTTACCAAAAATCCAAAAATACATTGAGGTACTTTCCTTTCTCCAAGATTGTCGAAAATTTAATTGTGAATCGGAATTTTTTTAGATATTCAAAATCGATCAAACGGTTCTCGAGTTATAAGCGATATACTGAAACTCTGTTCTTTTTTTGAGTCAAATCGACCAAAATGACGATTTTGACGACTGTTTTTCGAGCATCCTAGATATTTAAATCGTCGATATCTCGTGAACGGATAGAGATATTTTAGATTTCTAAAAAATATTCTGTTTATCTATCTTCCTATTATAACATATATTAAAGACGTTGTTTTAGTAACATTAATAAAAATTTTATAGCTATATAAGCAAAATAGAAATTTAATTTTCAGGGGGTGTTTTGATCGGAACTTTTTATAGGGGGGGTTTGACTTTGAAAATTCATAATTAAATAACTAATAACAATGTGATGTTAAAAATTTCAGAACCTTTCTAATCCGTTGTGTTTTATATATGGTGAAAATTTCATCCTAATCGAAGAGATCATGTTTTTTGAGAAATCTTAAGGTATGGAAAACTTTCAAAAAACATGATCTCTTCGATTGAGATGAAATTTTCACCATATATAAAACACAACGGATTAGAAATGTTCTGAAATTTTTAACATCACATTGTTATTAGTTATTTAATTATGAATTTTCAAAATCACCCCCCCTATAAAAAGTTCCAATCAAAACACCCCCTGAAAATTGAATTTCTATTTTGCTTCTATAGCTATAAATTTTTTATTAATGTTACTAAAACAACGTCTTTAATATATGTTATAATAGGAAGATAGATAAACAGAATATTTTTTAGAAATATAAAATATCTCTATCCGTTCACGAGATATCGACCATTTAAATATCTAGGATGCTCGAAAAACAGTCGTCAAAATCGTCATTTTGATCGATTTGACTAAAAAATAGAACAGAGTTTCAGTATATCGCTTATAACTCGAGAACCGTTTGATCGATTTTGAATATCTAAAAAAATTCAGATTCACAATTAAATTGTCGACAATCTTGGAGAAAGGAAAGTACCTCAATGTATTTTTGGATTTTTGGTAAATTTATAAAAACAAAAATAATTTTTCGATTTGAAGATTTGCCGTAAATCTCTATAAATCAAACAACAGTTTATGGATCTTATTCAAATTTTTATATGTTTCTAATACGGTCATGTACAACATTCTCTGAAAATTTCAATCAAATCGATTAATAAATATAGATTTTCAAAAAAATGAATATGATTATATTCTAAAGTTATGGTAATATGTTTATATTTTCATTGACAAAACTATAATTATTCATATATTAAAATAAAAATTTTATAATTCATAGTAAATTCGATGAGGAATCTGAATTCGTTGTGTAAACTAAATTCCGATAATTAGTTTTCGATATATAAGTCTTTTTATAATATATAACATATATAATTTTTATACGTTTTAATAAATTTCTTACGTAAATCAAAAGTTACCATTCGATTTTGTTCAAACTTTCAGAGAATGTTGTATAAGACCGTATTAAAAACATATACAAATTTGAATAAGATCCATAAACAATGAATCGATTTATTGAGGTCTTCATACCGAAAGAATTATCGCTAACCCCCCTCTATACCATACCTTCGGTTTTAGGCCTATTTCTCGAGAACCAATAGGCCTAC
>JAGFPH010012540.1:0-13199 GCA_018207615.1 Philaenus spumarius | reverse complement strand
CCCCCCCCCCCCAAAATCAGTTATTATTTTTTTATAAAAAAAACGGCTCTAACGATTTTGATAAAATTTTGCTTATTAGTAGTAGCCTTAAATGTACCTTAACATATGCAAAAACCCGCATCTTTCTAAAAATTCTCGTTTAGCTAAAAATAATAATAATAACAGATTTTTTGGGGTTTTTTGGCCATAAACGGGGTGGTTTTTCAATAATTTTCAAAACCTTTTTTCGTGCACCTATACAGGCCTAATTGACGTGTTTGGTGTAAATTTGTTCTACATCGATCGAATAGTTTTCTCTCTTGATAATAGTAATAATATTTATTAGTTACGCCCCTACTTTAATAAAAAAATCACCTCCCCTACCCCACCCTACAAGTCACAGTGAATCTGTTTAATAATTTAAATATGTTTGTGAGAAAGTATGTACCAGTTCCTGGTACCGTTTATTAAAAATGTAATCAGCATCAACATCCGCATATGACAGTGCTTCAAAATGAAAACAAATTTTTAAATTTATTCCACGAATTAACGAAAAAAAAAATGACTTATTCTGTAGCATTGCTCGTCACCATATCTCCGTTCTGAAGCATCTAGAGGATATCGCAGTTAATATGATTTTAAAGCTAGTGTGCTGGATCCATTTTAAGGTCTTTATGTAAATCAACGTTACGCACATATCACGGTACGTAAATGATGCCGCCGAGTACACTATTCCGTCTTCTAAGTACATCTCCAAAGCTGCAGTCCATACACCTAGTTTGAACACCTGTTTAAATAAAAGCAATTTGTCTGTTGCAGTTTTGCCCAAAGAGCCAATAATTTTTCTATATTTTAAGTTGTTCTCATTACTTTCTCACTATACTATACTGTCCTGGACTCAGGAGTGTGGGCGCGAAAAGAACGCAACCCGCACAACATCAAGTTATTTCATAGCGCTGTCACTCATTCTTAACGCATTTCTAAAAACATCCACCACTCTGTATCTTTTACAAATACTGCAATTAAGTTCCTCAAGTTAAATAGTTTAATATTTTTACGTTTTAAGAGATTACACTACTATAATTTTTTTACTAACTAGAAGTTTTTTATGCTGTTTTTGTATCTGTTGTAATGAAATATTATTTACAGTTCTTGATTGATTATTGTCTCTAAAGAAAATAATCACGAGTTTTTTATTTACTACAAATCAATATACAAACGAGAACAGTATTTACAGTACATACAACGTAAGTAATACATACAAAATAATAACAATAAACGAAAATTATGTATGGTATAGGAAGCCTACAACTTAATACAACATTTAAAATAAATTAGACTCATAATGCGTATTTATTTAAGGTAACAGCTGAAAAAAGAACTATAAGTAAACAAAGATAGTTGCATATTTTCTTGATAACAGTAGAAGTTAAATAATAAAAACTATCATCCATGATTGTGAATATTATCAAATGTAGAAAATTACTTTCAAGTTGCTATAACGTAATTTCTAAGACGTTACCTCTTTTATTCTATTCAAGTGGAACCGCAAGCTCTGACTGATCGGAATCCACGGAATCGATACTTTCACTGTCACTGTCACTCGAATTGTCACTGTCACTCGAACTGTCACTGTCGTTATCAACCGAGATGATGAAGTCTTCCAATACAGGTTCCACGATTCCGTCGTTGGTCCAGTAAACCTTTTCTAACTTCTCAACGTGTTCACAGTATTTTGTCCAAGATTCCTTTGAAACCGACGATACAGATTCAGTGCTTCTTTGAGAGCACTTAAACTAAGGTCTGATGTGATGTTTCGTTCCCTAATTCGTCGCTTAACTTCAGCCCAGGCCAATTCAATGGGACTTGAATCACAATTATAAGGTGGTAGCCGTAAGACGTCGTGACCCTTCGACTTTAACAAGTGGTCGACTCGGAATACCTTTTCTTTTGGTTTATGTTTGTTTATCAATTCTATAAGGTAAGCTTTTCTCATTTCCTCATCAAACGGTTACATTGTTTGATAGTAACCAAGATTGCATGTCTTTTTTAAGAGAATATTTTGTCGGGGCTTTATTTTCCTGTATACAGTGATATGGGGCGTTGTCGAAAACAATGACTGTCTTCGGTGGAATGTTTGGAATGGGGTTTTCATTTACCCATTTCTCAAAGTTTCGACTACACATCTGACCATGGCAATCACCAGTCGTTAAGCCAGCCTTGAAAACAAGAAGTGAGTTTTCAACAAATCCATCTTTTCCTCCAGCATGAACAACAATAAGGTGGTTTGACGAACTTGTGTTAGTTGAAACACCATTAACTTCAGAGTTTTGCCAACACTTTTTGAATGTTATGTTGTTGTCCACCCAATCTCATCCATATATATTATGTTCCGTTGTGCAAATCTGTATCGTTTTATCGCTTGCAAGTACTTACAGCGCCAGTGTTAGGATTAATAATGTAGGATTAGGAATTATTTAGTAATCACATGTAATAAAGAGTAGTTTAAGATTTATAAGTCCCAAGGCGAGAACACAGAATATAGAACATGGTTGGGTAAGACTGTCAAATATTGTGTAAGTGCTGACAGAAGCTAGGCATACTTTAGAGACCTAGTTACGTCAACTCAGTTCACTATAAAATGGCCCTACTGACCTAGATACGAGGCCAGATAGTTTTGGAAGACGGCCGGGAGCCCTGATGATGGGACAGGGCAGTGTTTTGGGAAAGATATACGGTGTAGGCCGAAGCCTATAGTGTTCGGCGGATCCAGCTGAAACATACATGGGGAGTACTGGTACAGAAGGTAGGCAAACAGACTGTCTAATATTCATATTTTAAGAACTGTGTTTTGATCATTGCTATTGTGAGTGTTTCGTCTTGGGATATAATTAATAGTAATTATATATAGAATCAGTAGTGTTGATATTTAATGTAAAGTCAGTTAGGGTTGTTATTTAAATGTAAAGTCAGTAGATGTTATTATTAAATGTAAAGTCAGTTAGGTATTGTAGTTGTTTGTTAATTGTTAAAATAGTGTCATTCAACCACTGTAATATTGGTTGATTTCCAATATTACAATCCTTGAACCTTATAGTAATTCCATAATTTTGAACCCTGGGCTTGAAGTTAAATTTCTACCCCTAACACCAGAGTTAATGATGTTAGGCCTATCTAATAATAATTTTCTAGACGAAATACATTTCTTCCATCTAAAACCCATACTGTGTAATAGACGCCTTAAAGTTTGCCTGCCCCAAGGAAATTCAATTTTTTCCCGAATTGCTACCAAAAATTTTTCACACGTTGGCACTCGTTTTTGAACAGCATAAAAATGTTGAATAACGTCCCTTATCACACGCTTATCAAAAGAATCTATATTACAGTTTCTGTGATCGGGCCGTTTTCTTTTTTTACCGGGAGTTTTTAAACGCTCATCTCCAGCTTCTCTGGCCTCTTTTCTGATTTTAGAGATGGTGTTTTTTGAAAATCCAGTATAATATTTAATTCGCAAATTGGATTTCTTAACATTGTGCGTGACCAAACCATTTCTCGATTCTTCGTCACACTTTTTAATAACCCTCCTTATAATTTCCCTACCTTCGCTGTGGATTGTTTTTTTTGCACTCCTTCTTGCTTCCATTTCACACACAAAATATCACTATTTATATAAGTCAATCACACTACTTACACGCTAAAACACGTCGTTCTCAGTACTGGTAACACTCTATTCACCTTCACTTTTGGAATACTTACACCAAACTAAAGGGGGTTGAGTAATCCGGTGATATGTGAAGTGTAAAGATTGTAGTTCAATAACTGAAATGCTCACTTGTTTGCCTTCTTTACATCCTGTGATACGTAAAGTATAAATAATATTAGTCCAGCAGTTCACTAACTGAATGACTCAACCAATTTCCTGCCTTAAAGCTCTATTTACTATTTAAACTTTTATATCCTGTAGACACAATACTGTGAAAACAGAAAAAGTAAAAATATCAATAATTATTTAGTTTTTATATACAATTATTATGCCACCATACAAACATGGTATATTTCAATTGAAAAATTCATCATTTTATTGTCATGTTCTAGTGTCATAAAATTATATACTGCTAGTTTCAGCGAAAAATATTAGTGAGACGGTTAGTACAAGGGTGACGGCCTCAACTTTCCCTTGCGCCTTCATCCCTCGCTCCCACACTCGTGAGTCCAGGACAGTACTCTTCTGTTGTCAATGATATCTTCCTTTTCTGTTTGTGGCAAACTAGATTATATTTTATGCAATACTAGTAAGCCCCCGTGAAAGATCACAGGCAGATCAATTAGATACACATCAGAAATACATCATTGTATTATAAGGATTATAAAACTGTAGGCCTATTTGTAAAAATTGTTTATTTTTATATTCTTTGTTATATATTTAAAAAAAAGGTAAAAATATTATCTTTTAATTACTTTTTATTTCATATTGATAGATCAAATGATTTAAAAGTTGTTAATATTGTAGTGCAGAAATCATTAATAATCAAATATTTTATACGAATACTGTAGTTATATCTCCTTTAAATTTGTACAAACTAATACATGATAAAATATTGTATTTATATACAGTTTAAAAGAAATTATCTTATAACGCATTATAGCCTACATTAGTTCTATAACTCATATTTAAAAAAAAAACAACTTCACAAGAAATTAAAATGATTGAAGTTAAAAAGAACCTCAAAGTGTATCGACTCTGGGTTTTGTTTAAACAGGTTCACTGCCAAGACCTTATTAGAGAATTTCCATAGGAAAAATTAGCTATTGCAGTGGCCCTTATGGTAAGACCCAAGGTCAGGAGTAGCAAATGAGCACTGATCATGGTCCCCAGAACACGTTTTGGGTTGTCATTAAAAATCATATATATATGTGTGTGTGTTCGCACTCTAGCGGCCTCATTTTACGTCCGATTTCGTTCAAATTTGGTACACATGTTAATTGTCTACGTCGCTCGGACGAGTTCGTTAGCCAAAAAAATTCCAACAATCGGAAGCACTTTTTTGAGCGGAAGTAACAATTTTTTTAGATATTTCCTACGAGAAGGAATGTTTTTTTTAAATTTTTTCTACAAATATAAATGTAGGATGTTATTCTGTACATTTTGTTTTTTTAAGCGACCTTATAGCTCGGTTTGTTCGCCCAAAATCGATCAACACGTAACATACCATAGAAGTACCCGGTTCAAAGCCATGTGGTGGATTCTACATTGTGTATTGAAGATAATCCCAAAATGCGGAATGGCGTGCGAAGCTTGCAATGCTTTGTGTATGAAGATACTCCCAATATGCGGAATGGCGTGCGAACCATTTTGCAGCTATTCAGCACCGTCTTGAATAGACCTATTTCTCAAATTGTTGGTTGAAACCCTAAAACATAGGACTATAAACTTAATTTTTGAAATTTGCTCAACTCACGTCAGCGGTTCAGCTGCGTGGTCGAATTATTTATGTTTCTGGCCACAAGTGGTATTAAGAGACAAATCCGTCTCTCAAAAAAAAAAAAAAAAAAATTGCCAGAAACATTATTGAGAGATAAATCTGTCTCTCACCTCAAACTACTTTTAAAACTTTTGATAGCAAAATCTATTAGTCAATTTTATTTAATAGTTGTTATATCATATTATAGAGGAAATTTTTCAGTTTTTGAAGGTATTCTTAGCATTTTTTAAGCATTTTTTGATTAAAAGACATAACCCATTTTTTATAATTCTTAGCATTTTTTATAAGACATATAAAAGTATTATATTTTTATACGTTTCCCTTATAAAAATCTTCATAGTTATTGTGTGATATTATTTTATATTTGTGCTAAATAACTGTCATAAATTGAAGTTATACAGTTGGGAGTGGTTTTTGTAACATCTCTGACACTTTAGTAGTAGGCCTTGTTATACTAGGCCTTATTGTAAACCTAGAAATGCACCGTAATAAATTAGTCATTCAATTTGTGATAGTTTTATGAAAATAACTTGATGTAAATAAAACATTGAAGTTGTATATATTTAGTTTTGTGTTTGACTAAGTCAAGTATAATTTTTATAGTTTGCAATTAGAAATGGATGAAGACAAAATTCATGATTATTTAGAATTTTAGGGTTCCAGGAAAAAAATAACCCCCAGTGCCATGAGAGATATGTTTATCTCTCAGTCATTTTTAGGGCAAAACAAAGTGATTTTAAAGCAAAAACTAAATTTTCAATAATTATTGTATTTAGTTTACACATATTTTCAATAACATAAAATATTTTACCCTTTAAACATTTGTTTTGTCTGATCAGAGTAATATATTCCAAGCGAGAGATAAAAATGTCTCTCATGGCTCTCAACCTGTAACTAAAATGCATACTATGACCACAGTCGTATATTTAGAACAAGTTATTATTTTTAGTATAAGATATCACCATTAACCACTGTCATATTTATAGTACAGCAATTTTTTTATAGAAAATTAAAAAAATTCACCTAAATATTGTTATATTTGTATTTAGTAATCCTTTAATAGCTTTAAGACCAAATATAAAATATTTTGTATACGTGCATCATAAGTTGGTAGAAAATGGGTTAAATCGCTGTAGCTTTTCAAAGATCGGTTTGAGTGGAAAATCAAATACCACCAACGCGATTGTAAATTTAATTCTCTAAAATTTTCATATTTTACATTTTCCTCTGACCCTTTTGTCCTATATTCTTAATATTTTATTTAGTAGATTTCTATACGGAAAGCCAATTTATTATGTTAACCGATAAATAAATAAACAATAACATGCTTTAATAAATAACTAACAAATTAATTGATCCGCAACTATGCAGTGTGTTTCTTAAATAGGACACCAAACTTCTGGAGTGGGTGTTCCTTGCATAAAAATAAATAGAAACGTTCCTGTAAACATGTGCCCTGGAACGATTCTTTTTTAAGATATCCCCCATTTTGTTTTTTTTACAAATGATTCATATCTACAGAAATGTTTGTCTCATCGAGTTCAAACTTGACATAAAGTTTAACCTAACAATGATCTGTCTCGATAAAAATAAGCGATTGTATCCAATCATGCGGTTCAAAGCGGGGGCTGATTGAAAATTTCAAACTTAAATTAGAGTACAAAAACCGTACATTTTAACCAACAAATATTATTACACCTTTTCTGTAGCCCTTTTGATTCCCTATCGGATGTCGTAACTGCCTAAGCAATAGGACGAAGGATAATGGTTAAGTTATGAGTAATAATTGGTTTGTTTAACTCGGCATCCTATACCAACACAGTAAACACAACAATATTGTATATACAATAATGCTGTTATACTTCATTCTACCTGTTTAATATATTATGTATTCTTATGATATATTATTGCCCAGCGAAGCCGAGCGTCCAAAAATTATACGTTTAATGTTTAATATAAAAACATTGTTTAGTTTGTTACTGCTAAAGTAAACGCAGTAGGAACTTATAACCACTTTGTATAGAACGTGTCTGTAAGAGTTTGCAATTTTTTGGTGAACTTTATATCTATCATAAGTCATGCTGTACATAAGTATTAGGGACAGTCTTCGACTTGCTTTTATTGCTAATAACAGATTATGTTTATTTTGATGTAAACTAATTATTTTATAGTTTAAAAATAATGGCAGTCTGTTTTTACTTTCTCTACCCTATACGTAGTATATGGAGAAAATATTGTTTTCGTAAAAATGTTCGAATTTGAATTTTCAGTTGAATTATCTGTTTTGGTGCTCCTAGAACCCCAAAAAATGGTTTAGTGCAATTATCTGTGTTGGTGCTCCCTGAACCCAAAAATATTTTTAGTGGAATTTTTCGTTTTGGTGCTCTCTGAACCAAAAAAAGTGTTTTTAGAGTGGTGTCTGTCTGTCAGTCTGTCAGTATGTATACACGACCAGAGAGGACACTATTGGTCCGATTTTCATGAAATTTGGTATGTAGGTACTAAACCCTAATATCTCCAGGCGTTTTTTTCATTTTTTGGAATTTTTAATTTTTAAGGGAAATTTACCCCTAAAAACCCATAAAAAACGACAGAAATACAAATTTCTCAAAAACGGCTCTAACGATTTTGATCAAATTTTCAGTATTTATAGTGCTTAAGATGCCAAACAAAATGACACCACCCGCTTTTATAAAAACTTCGGCGTTTTATAATTATGGGGAAATGTTTAAAAATAAACAAGTTTATGTTGTCAATCTAGCATAGCGGCGGCGGCCGCACGGAATAGCACCATGGTAGCGATCACGGCCAGTAATTCAAAGGTCGCGAGATCGAATCCCGCCTAGGACAATAATTTTTTTATACAATTGACGTAGGTAGAATATTATATTTTTGTTTTGTTCTAAAAAGTAATAAATATAATGATTGAAAACAATATTATTTTGACTACAGTAAGTTGGGAGAAAGTTTGTGTCAGTTAACTGATACCGTTTATTTTATTTTCCCTTTGTGTTTGTTTTTATTATTTTTTTTAGTCTATAATTTAAAAATGTTGTTGGCTTTGAAAAATAATTAACTGGTTCTAAATTTCCTCAGTTGCTGTGGTAAATAAATGTAAGTGCATTCAAAAAACGTGTGTTGGTTCGGTATAGACCACTTCTAGAATTTTATTGCTAAGCTTTTGTGTCAAATCAGCTGTTCTATGTGTTAAAGGATTGGGTGAGTACCGAAAAATGTTGACCCTTCTCAACCCTAATCACTGCTACGCAAATTTCGTACTTCCTATGCTAGGAGCAGACGTTATATTTTTTATGTTTATAGCCTAAATGAGTAGAAATTACTTATTATTATTTTTTATTGTTTAACCTTTAACCTTTCTACTATAATAATCACTAATATTTTAAAGCGGACGCACATTTGCATAGGCTCAAAATTGGCGTGCGAAGCACGCAATGCACTGTGTATTGAAAATACTCCCTATACGATGGTTGGCGTGAGTAGAGTCCCCGGCAGTCTGGCGCCAAAAGTGGTGGGGGAAGGTCATTGACCTTGGGCCATGCCCCCTTTTTTTGGATGTTTTTTTCTGTCTTTTTGGTTCCTAAACTATGCCACGCCCACTTTTTTTGGGGTCCTAACCTAAGCCATTTTTTGGGGTTTTGGATTTTGGGGTTTTTTTTGGGGTCCTAACCTAACCTAACATTTTTGGATTTTGGGTTTTTTTTTGGGGTCCTAACCTATCCTAACATTTTTTGGAATTTTTGGATTTTTGAAATTTTGGGATTTTTGATTTTTAAAGATTTTTGGGAATTTTGAGCCGCCATCTTTTTTTTGGCAGCCATCTTGTTTTGTAATAATTAATATTTAATTTAATTTAATTTTTTGCTTTGAAAAAAGTTTGGGTGTCGCCGAGAGTCGAACCGGGTATCACCATGACCCGAGTCCGCAGCGTTAGCGGTTATTCTACGCCGACTCTGTTGATAAAGTACTGACTTGTGACGTATATCAGTTTATCATCCGTCAGCAACCTTGTGTCAGATACATGGTGTTATAGTGTCTTCGGGATATAGTATAAATTGCATTATAACAACCCGAACATTACCGATCGTTCCCGAATCCGACCGAAGGTCAGAAATTATTAGCTTTAAATGTTATAGTACCCTTGTAATATCGTATAAATTGCATTATATAACCCCGAACACTATCGATCAACCCCGAGTAAACCCGAATCGGACTTAGAGAAATTAAGACTAGCAAACCGGTATTTTCCAAACGTAAGGCTCTGCCGCAACCCCCCGAAAGTCGTACTTGGGCGAAATAAAGCTTAGGCTGACCATAGGCGTTGCCGCACCCCCTAGTAATATATTTCTACCGGTCTAACCCGAACGAAAACGACGGACTTGACCGAGCTTAGGCTTCGCTGTACCCCGAATTATTTTTATAAATTGTGTTATAACGTATGGAAAACCGAGCTAACCCCAACGTAAGGTTCTGTCCGAGTTCAACCGAGGGGCACTTAGCCGAAATACAATTTTGGCTAACATTAGGCTCTCCGGCAACCCCCGAAATTCGTACTTGGGCGAAATAAAGCTTAGGCTAACCGTAGGCGCCCCGCACCCCGTGCGTATGATTTACACTATTTCAACCGGTCCTACCACGAACCAAAACGCCGGACTTGACCGAGCTTAGGCTTCGCTGTACCCCCGAATTATTTTTATGAATGTGTTTTAATGTATGGAAAACCGAGATAACCCGAACGTAAGGTTCTGTCCGAGTGCAACCGAAGGGCACTTAGCCGAAATAAAATTTTGGCCAAAATTAGGCTCTGCCGCATCCTTGCAAACCACACTTAGGCTAACCATAGGTGCTCCCGAACCCCGTACCGGACTTGACCGAACTTAGGCTTCGCTGTTCCCCCGAATTATTTTTATAAAATGTGTTATATTGTACGGAAAACCAAGCTAACCCAAACGTAAGGCTCAGCCGTAAGTCCAATCCGAACTTAGCCGAACTAAAATTTTGGCTAACATTAGGCTCGGCCGTAACCCATGCGGATGATATACGTAACTACATAACCGACCAAAATGTAACGTAATGTTTCTAAAAAGTCAAAAAAGTTGTATTCGGTCTAACTCAACCCCGGGGGTAACCCCTCCCCCAAATTTAGCAACAAAATTTCGAAAAAACGGAAATGTTAATGTTTTTAACGGACGCTTAAGTGCAAACGAATTCTAAAATATATTTCGTACACGTAGGCAGCTATTCAACACCGTCGTGATTAGAGCTATTTCCCCGCAACGGAATTTCTCCGCAATGGTTATTAATATAAAATTCGCTCAACTAACCGATCTTTTCCGAACGTAAGGCTCTGCCACATCCCATGCGTATGATATAACTGTTTCTACCGGTCTTTTTCGAACATAAGGCTCTGCCGCAACTCTTACAAACCGTAACTAACCGAAATAAAACATTAGCTAACCTAATCTTAGGCTCTGCCGCACCCTTGTGTATGATATACGTAATTACATAACCAAACGTAACCGAATCCGTCTGTATTACTTAACGTTAAAACTTTCTCTATCTAAAATTTGTTTCAATATAAAGTCTCCATATGTTTGTCGGTAGACACGGCAGCTTAGTAACAATCACGGTTTTAGCTTTAACATTAAAATTATTAATAACTACTCTATTTTGTGTATCGTTTAATCGATTGGTTATTAATAAAATGTCTCTGTTTTATAACGCGTTTCTTTTTACTCGATACTTTACCATTTCTACCACCTTAGGCTCTGCAGCACCCTTGATTTACATCAAAACTTTCGATAATGATTTTATGTTTTAAATTATTTATTAGCACGATTATACTTAACGCTTTTCCCCGAATTTTGTTCGACACCCCAGCTATATGCTGACTAGACATTCCAATAGTTAGCAAATGTATGTAAATCTTTTACAAATTTGGTGGCCCAGACCTATCCGATCTTTTCCGAACTAAAAACTTAGGCTTCACTGTACTCGTGACTGTTTATACTGTACAAACCCCGCATAGATTGTACTTTGAGGTTATGTTACAACTTCAATTATTATTATAATTACTTGCCCTAACGTAAGGCTCTCCCGAGTCCAGCCGAACAACACTTAGCCGAACTAAAAATTTGGTTAACATAACCTTAGGCTCTGCCACACCCTTGTGTATGATATACGTAATTACATAACCAAACTTAAGATGTAGACTTACACATTCCAAACGAATCAGCAAAAATTTATGTTAGCATGTGTAACAATGCCGAGTCGGCAGAATTGTATCCGTTGTACTGTCTAATGAATTCGCTGATTCTCTACCAGAACGCGCTACCGTCGGACGGGTTAATATTTCTAAAACTCTCTACCAGAATGCGATGCCGTCAAAACCTTGTAAGAAATAAATTACATTTAAATTCTGTTTTTTTTTATTTCCCCATATTTACCATGGCTGCTATTAATTGCCAGTTTTCAATACACAATGTTGTGCAATAGCCTCTAACACCATTGTACTAAAATCTCGTTACACGGCGTTAACCCAGGAGTCAAGGCGGTCACTGACCCCTAGACATGTACAAAAACCGTGTCACTCTTTTCAAACACTTTTTTTTTCTTGTTCACATTAAAATGGTAAAGAAATGGTTATAGGAATGACTCATTAAAACTACTTTGTTACACAAATACAGTTTATTATTAATAATTCCCTCTCATTACAACACTAAAGTATTTACAGTAATAACGGCTATTAGAATACAATATACATTGGATATAAATAAAAATACAATGTTTTGGCCATTCGCCCCGGCCAATAATTTCGGTGTTTACAGTCCGTGTTGTTCTTTTAACTTAAGAAGAGAATCGTAATAATATTTAGCACTTTTTAAGGCACACTTACTGTCGTATTGAAAGTGCTGAGGTAATATACAATTAACCTCTGTACAGTGCGAGTATCTTTCCATCTCTGGTAATTCTTCCACGTGTGGCAGAAGCTTTCTCAAAAACTGAGCTTTTTCCAATCCTTTTGTGAAAATTATGGAAAACGGTTTGCAAAGCGTGCGCATCACGTCTTCGTCGTAAGGAACGACACCTTCTTCCCAGCCGATATGATGATAGTTTTTTTGTAACCAAAGGGCTGTCCTCCGAGAGCCACTATTCAGTTGATCATATGTATAAGACGGCTTGAAAACAACGACACTGGAGAAATGCTCACCGTCTATGCAAACTCTTTGATTATAAATCTACAGTTGTTATCGTGGTAACCGTGAAACTTAACCACTGCCTGCATGTTTTTTGAACAACTTCACCTCTTCGTACAATCTGCCCACTTCGGGGAGTGTGCTGGAAACGAGTTCGTCTGTGGTCAAGCACTTAATAATGTATTCGCGCAAATCCTCCTCGTAATAAAATAATTCTTTAATACGAAGGTTTATCAGAGGTATGGCGTCTTTAAACAGCCCCCACTCCAACAGGTTCAAGTTTAAAAAATGCTGACCATCATTGAATGTAACATAACGTTTTCCAAACACAGTTGTTACTCGAATATTCCCAACACTTAGATTAAATTCGTGCGTAGCCTTTCCTTCAAGAGCAGAAATTATACCCAAAAGTAATATTTCATTAAACACTTTGTCTGTAAAGAAAACAAAATTTTTACCCGCCTGAATCAACAACCCTAGGCTATAACTCGTATGCTGGAATAGTCCTGTTGCTGCGATTTTT
>JAGFPH010012539.1:2522-12778 GCA_018207615.1 Philaenus spumarius | reverse complement strand
AAATACCACAACGCGTACCCAGACTTTTGGGGTAAGACGGCGGAAGTTAAGCAAACAGTCTTTTATTACAGTACTAAAATACCACAACGCGTACCCAGACTTTTGAGATAAGACGGCGGAAGTAAAGCAAACAGGTTTTGACTCGCTTTAAAGTTGTCTGGTTATGCCTAGTTATCTGTTTTTTGGCTTTTGATTATTTTACAATATTTTACTTCAATATTTAGGTAAATCCGGGTTTAACATTACACATCACGTCCAGTAATATAAAAAGCAGGCTTCTGAACATTACCTAACCTAATATACTTCGAATTCTAAAGTAACATCGTATTTTTACTTTAGTAAAAATATGACAAATATTTACTCCTTCGTCGATTAAACTCATTGTGCCCGGTATTGAAGATATTAACCCTCGTCACTTCTGCATCACTGAGCAGACCCTTTGATAATTTTATGGCCTCGTCGCTGAGGAGACTAATTTGACCTCGGCGCTGTGGAGACGTCACCGCTAATTTCTTAGGTGCCACGCTGAAACGAATGGACTATAGTGCAGACGAGCGTGATCGTTATATATTCGAATGGAAGGCACACAACTTCACTTTGAACTTAAAATAAAATTATTCATTTTACTGAATGCAGCAAACCAAATATTTACAAAATAAAACAAGTATAAAAAAACAAACAACAAGGCAGAAATATATGGAACAAGATTACCTCGACACGAGATACATAAGAGAGAAAGGTTTGCAAAAGCTTTCTTCGTTTGCAAAAAGGGCGGGTTTGGCCCTATAGGAAGCTACATACCAAATTTCGTTCTAACCCGTTCAGTAGTTTTGGAGAAATCTAGATTTCTAGTTACTTTGATCCCCCAAACCCCCCCTAAAATTTCGAATTTTTTCAAACACTTTCTTAGTGAGCACCTATGGCCCTAGAGGAAGCTACATACCAAATTTAATTTCAATCCGTTCGATAGTTTTTGAGAAATCGTGATGAGTGAGTCAGAGAGTGAGTGAATGAGTGAGTGGTATTTCACTTTTATATGTATAGATTCCTTCTGTCGATGGTTGAAATAAAAAGTAGTTCCAAATGAAGATTCAATTATTAAAACAGTTAAATGAAGAAAGAGTTAGTACAGAATTAATGCCCTTTAATATTGACTGAAAACCATTATGAAATAATTCCCTGTTAATAAAATTGCTATTTGTTTTTATCGCATTTAACTTTAATTACATAACTGCTCTGTCTTTAAAAACAAATTCGAGTTTAATTAAAAAATTGTTGACTGAATATTTCGTTTGATCAAAATTGTAATACAAGCTCTCGTCCAGGTATCAAACAACCGGATTAGGGGCTTTACCTCCCTCCAAGCCAAGTTTAATTAAAATGGGATGTGTATTAAATATAAAAACACATACACAGCGAGATTTAGTCTTGTAGATTGGTAAGTCAATATGTAGAACGCAACCCGTCGTACAGGAGTGTACCTTGGGAAAAATAATTTTAAAAGTTCAATATATCGACTCTTAGCAAACAATTAATTATTTTTCTCTCCTATCTGACAAAATTTACTTTGAAATTCACGAAATTCGATGTGAAAACCAGTGTTCGTACTGATGTAAAGAACAAATTAGAAGTAAAGAAAGAAAAAACACGTAAAGTTACACCAACTTCAAATGTAAAATATGGTAAAGTTGTAAAATAACTAAAGACGTGCATTATCTAAAAGCGGATAAAGGTAATGCAATTGTAATAATGGATAAACATGAATATACTGAAAGCGTAAATGAAACTTTGAAAAATTGCAAAAGTTTGGTAGATAATAATCTTCGAAGAAAATTGACAGTTTCAAATCCAGTTTTACCGAGATTATATTGTTTGCCAAAAATACATAAAGAAGGAAAGAAGATGCGGCCTATAGTGTCAGGAATCAACTCGCCAACCTATCTAATTTCTAAATGGTTAGTGTCACGCCTCCAAGAACTTACTCCTCCTCCTTCATTTGCCGTAAAGAACACTTATGAATTTGTGAAAAGTGTTCAAAATATTTCATTAACGCCTAGTGAATATTTGGTTTCGTTCGATGTAGTGTCGCTTTACCCAGTGTTCCAGTGTCCGAAACGATAGAAATGATTAAGGAGTGGCTTGTTTGTAACAATTTAAGTGACTGTGAGGTTGGTGAATTTTTACTACTTATAAATTTGTGCATGTGTCAAAATAGCTTCCAGTTTAATAACAAGTTTTATGTTCAAAATGAAGGTACCGCGATGGGGAACCCTTTGTCCAGTTTTATTGCTAACTTTTTTATGAGCTCATTTGAAATAAGTGCTAAAAATTCAATGAAGTACTTTCCGCGAGTATGGGTTCGTTATGTGGATGATATTTTTGCAGTATTTGATAAAAACCAAAATCTTGATCAATTTTGTGACGCTATCAATGGATTTCACTCCACGATAAAGTTCACTAAGGAAATTGAAAAAGATTGCAACTTACCATTTTTAGATGTGAATGTGTTTAGGGAAAACAATGTTTTGTCATTTAGTGTATATAGAAAGCCCACGCATACTGATAGATATATAACGGAGGACTCACACCATTCTCCAGCGCATAAAAGAGCCGCTTTTAATTCTATGGCTCACAGATTGGTTAACTTGCCATTATCTAAGGATAACTACGAGAAAGAACTGAAATATATGTATGGTGCTGCGATTTTTAATGGGTATTCTAAAGAATTAATAGACAACATAGTAAGAAAAATGAATTTCAAGAAAATCAAGGAATCAAGGTGCACTCTTGTGAGCAACAAGCCCCAACAAAGATGGGTTAAAACAACGTTTGCCCCACCATTATGTAATGTTGTTAGAAAATCGTTAGCGAAATATGCAAATTTGAATGTAGCTTTGACGGCTGATAATAATCTTGGTAAGATGCTGGGTAATCCTAAAGACAAAATTCAAGAACACGACAAATCCGGAATTTACTGTATTAACTGCGAAATGTGTCCTAAAAAGTATATAGGTCAAACCATAAGAAGCATGAAGATACGAGGTAAAGAACACTTTTCTCATTTAAAATATAATAGGCCTGATAAATCTGCTATGGCTAAGCATTGTTTAGATGAAAATCATCATTTTAAAATAGAAAATTCTAAACTGTTAAAACATGTAACTAAACCCAACACATTGGACGCTTGGGAAACTTTTTATATTAACAAATACCGTAACATAATTGTGAATAATGAATTAGGTCCTTTACAGAATTCTTTATTAATGTAATAATGCTATGTTTTGTTAAATATTAATATAGTTTAGCAATCTTATTTAAGTTATATTGTTAAGATATTTGATAAACGGTAGGCGGTGGTTAACGCCTTAGCATAGGTTATGACACGCCCCCTAAAGGGTACGCCCCTTCTGGTTAGGTATTCATACGGTGCGTTGTCACACTGTTAGATCAGTTATAGTTTGGTTACTGTAGCCCATGCATCACTGAGGATGGCGACATTGTCGTTGAAACGCGTTTGAGGTTAGTAAACGTATTTATTGTGAGATTTTGTGTTCAGGTTTTATTTTATCTAAGTCTATATTAGTTTAATTAGGTTAAAGTTAATTAAACAAAATTGAAGCAATCATAAAATCTAATAATTTTCCAAAAAGGTTGTGAAATAATCGTCATTCATCTTAAGAATTTAGTAAACGTAGTAGAACACTGTATAAAATGCAGGGCTGTATAACAAGGGCTATACCGTTTCTTTGATCTCGGCACGGTGCCACCAGTCCCATCCGAGCGCAGCTTTGATGTCACTGCGATGTCAACTGCGAAAACTACAACAGTGAACTCCTAGTGCGCGCTGTAGTTTACTCGCTGTTGCAACTCGACGGAAAAGCTTCAGTAAAATAAAACTTACATATTATTAAGCAACATAAAGTACGGATTCTGACAGTATAAAAAGATTTTATTTTAACAGGTATTTCGAATTTTAACAATTGAAAATATTTGAGAATTATCACTGACTGACTTGGAAAAGTTACTAAGCGAGGAATTTTTTTGTTTTTGGATTACAAACAAACTTCCAGCGATAAAGTTGTAGCCAATGAATTGATCTAAACTTTTTAATTCGCCGATTTGTGATAAAATGATCACATCATTACGAAATCGTTTTTAAATGAGCTCGAGGCGGTGCCGCGCCGCCACTCCCGGAGTACTGTTGTTTGATACTGGAATATTTACATCCTTATCCATTACGTTTATGTACATATTGTTATTTTAAGGTAATATAGTAAATCACTTGTCCCCAGGTAATTATGCCAGCTAGAAAAAATTAAGCATTTTATCTTAACATAAACTAATTTACATTTTGTAAAAGCTATTTACATTTTTTTCTGACTAATATTTTAGAAGATATTTTGAAAAAACTGGGACAAGTCCATTTTTTTCAAGATGGTAGCGGCCGCTGTAGGGTTAGGAATTAGAAAACCTTGATTTTTCATCAGCGTACAAACCCATACAACATAATAATACAATATATAAACAAAAATTGGAACTACCCTAATTTAATATAACAATTTGAATGGGTTAGCATTGTTTAGCTAAGCAAGGGATAGTAGCTTTGAAAAAGCTCGTTTCAAGACAATCGCGCGCCCTCCCCTCAACCTAAAATGTACAGGAAAAATGTTTGTTGTTACAAACATACTCTAATGCAAACAGTATACCCAAATAATGTATAATTTTAAAACAAAAAATACGCTTTTGATACATTTATTGTATTGTCATCGGTTCTTAATACGTATGCAAAGATGTCGAAAGTGGTTGAAAACTAAATTAGAAAATATCATTACATTCATACAGTTGCCTCAAAACGTAGAGAGACAACCCTCAGGTAGAACGGACCTTCCTAATCACATGTTGACAAATGATGCCTTTGTTAAAAGCGGTCAACTGGGGGACTCCCGGCATCGCCTGCTATTCCAAGAAATTCTGTGTCACACTATAATTTGAAAAACAGTTGATGCATTAGGCCTACATTATCTAATGACGCCTCATTTTTTTCGTCTTGGACGAATAAAAAACAATTTGAATCACAGTTCTACGACGTACCATTACCGAAATAACAGTTGTCGCTTAACTTATTTAAATATTGCCGAGTGATACTGGAAAACCCGTTATCTATGAGTCATGTTGTTGGTATTTTGTTGGCAAACCTAAAACCGAAAAAGTGTCCTCATAAAATATATAATGATGGAATAAAAATTATATTTCATAATTTGTTGATAATTCTGACAGACCGCACAAAAATTGGCCCTGTAGATCTCCAGAAAAAAATATCAATAGTGTTGTAACCTAAAACCAAAAAAACCCCTAAAAGTAATAAATATAACGATGGAGTAAAAATGTCATTCCATAATGTTTTTATAATAATTAAAACATATTTTTCATTTTAACCAAGCCGCACGAAAATCGGCCCGGCAGTTCTCCAGAAATAGGTATCAATAGGGTCACCAACAATGCTATGATGAATTATTATACAGGGTGTCCCCGAACTCTCTGGACCCCTTTTGTAGATATGTTCCTGGGATCCAGACAAACATATTTCACAATATAAACATGGGTCTATGGTGCTTATTTTTTCGTCTGTCTGTCTGTATGTGTTTTTTACAAAATACTTAATATTTTTGGAGGTAGAAAAGATATTGAGCTCAAACTTTGTATACCTATTTGTTGCGTAACTTTTTATCACTGTACAAAAAAATAGAACATTATTTTAAATATTTTCAAAATGGCGGCCGTTTATAATTTGTAATGTCAAATATCTCAAAAACCGCTAACTTTTCAAAAAATTACAAGAGACAAAAACAATACTTTTTTAATGACAAAAACAATAGTTTTTTTTATTTTGTATGTAGCTCAAAGCATAACAGAGATATTGACAAAAACAGGGGGGGGGAATTATTTCTTGGTAGTTGTCAACAATACCCAGAATTACTGTAGAAACAAAATATTTTAATTCGTTTTGGGTCAAACATCGCAACAATTACCGCAGTTACAGAACTGGGACCTATTTTATTAAATTTATCTGCTAATTTTACGTAAATTAAATTAAATTTTACACCTTAATTAACGCCCTACATATTATTTCAATAGGGAGTCGTTTCTGTGAGTAATCTGAAACACGGGTGAAATATTTCGCCAGCTGTAACTCTCTAACGAAGCATTTCCAGACCTATGATGAATATATGAACTTTTTTCATTATTTCTTGCTAGTGGAATCAGCTCAAAAAGTGCTTGGAACATTATCCAAATAACTTATTACTTTAGCTCATAATAACTTTAAAATATTTTGTTTCTAGAGTAGTTCTAGAGTAGTTGTTGGTTTTGACAACTACCAACAAATAAATTTTTCCTTTTTTCTCAATATCTCTGTTATCCTTTGAGTTACAGACAAAATTTTAAAAAAAACTCTGTGTTTGTCATTAAAAAGTAATTTTTTTTTGTCTCTTGTAATTTTTTTGTAAAGTTAGCAGTTTTGAGATATTTGACATTAAAAAGTATAAACGGCCGCCATTTTGAAAGTATTTAAAATAATGTTCTTATTTCTCGTACAGTGATAAAAAAAGTTACGCAAGAAATAGGTGCACAAAGTTTGAGCTCAATATCTTTTCTACTTCCAAAAATATTAAGTATTTTGCAAAAAACACATACAGACGGACGAAAAAATAAGCTCCGCAGACCCATGTTTATATTATGAAATATGTTTGTCTGAACCCCAGGAACATATCCACAAAAGGGGTTCAGAGAGTTCGGGGACACCCTGTACAAGTAAGATTTTTAATCCAACTATGCTGTCATATAATCACATGTACTTCAAAAATGACTCAAGAAATAATGGTGTGAAGTACAAACATTTTAAAATTAATTTATTACTTATTTTACCCCACTCACCAGTCTTCGTGATGAGTCAAATGCAAACAGATTATTGTATACTCCTATATTTCCGATACTACGTATAACAATTCAAAATGATGTTGAGAAATAAATCTGTACAAAATAAAATTAATTTAGGAATTCCATTTAAATCAAAAGAAACACTGGCGCGACACCTAGCGGTAGATTTCTACAACGTATATTAAACTATGAAATCGCCAAGATTTTCACCATTTCCAGTCACACAAAAACGTAAATCTAACAATTCACCAATTATAAGTCGTTATATCATCCATATTAAAAATAACCATAAAAAACCTGAGTTATCTATAACAATAAATAGGTCTGAAGCAAAGACAAGAGATAAATAGAATTCAATCGAAATAAGACGAGAATGTCACAATACCTTTTATAGGCCGTGAACAGAAACAGCAATAGAATTTTATTAACTATGAAAATACCAGACAAGTACGAATGGAATAAATATGGCCTATGGATAGATCACATATGTATACACATTTTATCTCACTTAAAATATGACCGAGGATATTAAAATATTACAGTAATAGTCTAAAAAAAATTAAAAAAATAAAAGTCTGAAGAGAACGTTTTAGTATAGAAATAGACATTGAAATTGGAACACTATTCTGATTGGTTCAGGCCAACATATGATTGGAATCTTAAATAATATTAGAAGTCATGCTATGTATGTTAATTTGTAAGGATTAAATAATGCAAGAGAAGTTATTTAAATCCCTTAGTATGTTTTAAACAATAATTTTAATAATAGTAAATTCAGTAAATGTAAATGTAACTATTAAAAGTTTAGTTTTGTGTAATAGGGTCATAATATACCATTTCATCTCCCCATATAAGAAGAACAAGAAGCAGTGGATTCAATAGGATATCTCTTTGCATAGCTTCAATACTACAAAAGAAAAAAATATGCTTTGTTGAATAAAACCCCAGACTGGATGGATGGGCCTCTGTATTTAATAATTTTAAGGTAGATTTTTCCAAAAATAAAATAAAAAGTATTACTGATATCAATCCAAAGTATATCAGAAAGTTTCAGCAATCAAGTGAAAGTGATTTTTATATAAAGTGATTAATAATATCTCAGTCAAACCTAAGATAAAGACGAATAACCTCAGAACCAATTGGGTGAGACCTAATTTAATTGATTTGAATGACTTTGTCATAACTAATAGCCTAGTATGCAGATCTTATATTAAAAAAAGAAAAACAATTACAAACATTAGTGAATATCAATTTTATCTGTTAAGTACGGTAACAGAATATTTTAATATAAACTTTTCAATGTGTACCCAAAGTGATTGATACTATGAACAATTATTTCCCCAATCATTCACTCACTAACCAAACAATAACTTTTATTTCATTGATTTATTTTATGCTAATTTTAGGCTTGAAATCCCTACTTCCTTGAGATAAGCCGCTCTTACCTTAACCCCGAGAAAGAGACTCATATAGTCAATTAATTTCATTTTATATCATGTTTAATGTGTACCAATTCTTCTTTTATAATTAATAATTACATCAAACAGTTCTGATAATAGAAGAAATAAACACTTATTAAATGAAAGACATTCTAAGGAGCCATAAATAGCCCTAATTATTATTTGGATTTATAATATGTTATGTGTACCAATTTAATCTCTTTGCTACATAAAAAGTTTCATTAAATAAGATTTATATAAAAATCAAGAAAAGGATTTTTCTTTTTATAAAGTTTATTCATACAAAATTTTGTATGAATATCAATAAATAATTCCATTATTGTAACCAATTGCTGCTTTATTTCTTTGTATAATTTCTTTCAATTATTATTGTTATTACTAAGACATTTTACTATTCTTTACGAAAGAGCATCATAATGTGTAGTTTATAAATTTTAATATTTTGAATAAAATATTGATATTAAAGAATTAATGTATATTTCATACGAAATGACGATTTATTTGGATTGGGTTAGGACGGGAGGGGTAGCAGTGACTGGATACTGAAGCATCACCAAGCCAGAGTTTTTGCATGAACGACCGAATTTGTTATTCAATAAAGTATTTATCTACTACTTTCAATTGCTACACTCTCTTAATTTTTTTCCTCTAAACATTCTCTTAATAAGTTCATACTGCAAACTAGTAACATGCTACTATGTTAATTCTTGTAAAAAAAACAGACCAACTTAAGTTCAGAGTTGAAAATTTATCATCGAGCCGTTTTCTCAAAAGGGAGGACTTATCCTTAGTTTGAACTTCAGTTAGAAATGTTTAAATTATATCGATAATTTCAATCGCAAATTTTATAATAAAACAACTACACCATGCCATCTATAAATTTCTAAGAATAAAAACACAAAACTCAATTCTCACAAAAATACTTCTAATCATCGAACGCGTTTCAACGACAAAGTCGTCATCCTCAGGAGCATAATAATAAAAATATAATTTTACGTCCCCCACCACCCTACCCCAATTCTAGTGCCTCTGTATTAATCAAAACTCTAGCTCTTCTGCGCACGCGTCAGTGTCCCCCCCCCCCCCCCCCCCTATTGCAATCCAAGTGTCTCTGTGCTAATCAATTGTCATTTCCGTGAAAATATCAAAGTATACAATAATCCGTTTGCATTTGCTTTCGCCGCGAAGGTGGGTGAGCGAAGCGAGCGAGTGGTGGAGCCATATAGTGTTTAGACAAATGTTTTGTGGTCTGCGCACATCCTACCGCCTTGTTCCTAATAGTTAACTGAATGAGTAGGCCTACATACAATATACTCTATATAATACCTCTTAAAAATCAAACAATCCAAAGTTATAAAATAAAATGCACAAGTAAAATCTACTTTGTTTGGTAAAATGAAGATTCTTACTAGCAGCAGTACGATTGTATTTTATTTCAGCACGAGGACAAAAAGTACACGAGTAGCCATAAAACGCAGTCGCGGCCATTTGCATAAAATTACGATATTTAACGTCAAGAAGCGAATATTCTGTGTGATATGACCTTAATAATGGCATTACTTATACACGAGTTCTGGACACGTTACACCCAGAGTTCTTATCTATATATATAAGCCAAATCCACTGACTCACTGATCACGATTTCTCAAAAACTGCTGAACGGATTGGAACGGAATTTGGTATGTAGCTTCCTCTAGGGAAACAGGTGCTCTCTAAGAAAGGTTTTAAAAAAATTCGAAATTTTAGGGGGTTTGGGGATGCCAAAGTTACTAAATCACGATTTCTCTAAAACTACTGAACGGATTGGAACGAAATTTGGTATGTAGCTTCCTCTAGGGAAATTGGTGCTCTCTAAGAAAG